>BSBM01002649.1:0-241806 GCA_027924585.1 Larix kaempferi
ACCGTGCTTTTTCGCTAGACTTTGGCTTAAAGGGTGAGAAAATAGCTCGGAATGTCACGAAACTTGGCGTGCGCATTTGTCTACCAACAGGACATCCAAATCTATGCTCAATTTTTAATTCCGAGATGTTGGTCAAATTCGAAACTCGACCGTGCGTTTTCGCTAGACCTAGGCTTAAAGGGTGAGAAAATAGCTCGGAACGTCACGAAAGTTGGCATGCGCATTTGTCTACCAACGGGACATCCAAATCTATGCTCAATTTTCAATTCCGAGAAGTTGGTCGAATTCGAAACTCGATCGTGCCTTTTCGCTAGACTTGGAATAAAGGGTGTGAAAATAGCTCAGAAGGTTACGAAAGTTGGCGTGGACGCTCGTCTACAAATGTGACATCCAAATATATTCGCAAATTTAAATTCCGAGAAGTTGGTCAAAGTTGAAAATCGACCGTGCATTTTCGCTAGACTTAGGTTTAAGGCATGAGAAAATAGCTCGAAACGTCACGAAAGTTGGTGTGCACACTCGTCTACCAATGGACATCGAAAACTATTCTCAAATTTCAATTCCGATAAGTTGGTCAAAGTTCAAACTCGATCGTGCGTTTTCGCTAGACTTGGGCTTAAAGGGGAAGAAAATAGCTCAAAACGTCACGAAACTTGGTGTGGACGCTTGTCTACCAATGGGACATCCAAAACTATTCTCAAATTTCAATTCCGAGAAGTTGGTCAAAGTTGAAACTCGATCGTGCGTTTTTGCTAGACTTGGGCTTAAAGGGTGTGAAAATAGCTCGGAACGTCACAAAAGTTGGCGTGGACGCTCGTCTACCAATGTGACATCCTAATCCAATCTCAAATCTAAATTCTGAGAAGTTGGTCAAAGTTCAAAATCGACCGTGCATTTTCGCTAGACTTAGGCTTAAAGGGTGAAAAAATAGCTCGGAATGTCACGAAAGTTGGCGTGCGCATTTGTTTACCAACGGGACATCCAAATCTATCCTCAATTTTCAATTCTGAGAAGTTGTTCAAATTCGAAACTCGACTGTGCATTTTCGCTAGACTTTTTCTTAAAGGGTGAGAAAATAGCTCGGAATGTCACGAAAGTTGGCGTGCGCATTTGTCTCCCAACGAGACATCCAAATCTATGCTCAATTTTCAATTCCGAGAAGTTGGTCAAATTCGAAACTCGACCGTGCATTTTCGCTAGACTTTGCGTTAAAGGGTGAGAAAATAGCTCGGAATGTCAGGAAAGTTGGTGTGCGCATTTGTCTACTAACGGGACATCCAAATCTATGCTCAATTTTCAATTCCGAGAAGTTGGTCAAATTGGAAACTCGACCGTGCGTTTTCGCTAGACTTGGGCTTAAAGGGGGAGAAAATAGCTCGGAACGTCACGAAAGTTGGTGTTGACACTTGTCTACCAATGTGACATCCAAATCCATTCTCAAATTTAAATTCCGAGAAGTTGGTCAAAGTTGAAAATCGACCGTGCATTTTCGCTAGACTTAGGCTTAAAGGGTGAGAAAATAGCTCGGAATCTCACGAAAGTTGGCGTCCGCATTTTCCTACCAACGGGACATCCAAATCTATGCTCGATTTTCAATTCTGAAAAGTTGGTCAAATTCGAAACTCGACCGTGCATTTTCGCTAGACTTTGGCTTAAAGGGTGAGAAAATAGCTCGGAATGTCACGAAACTTTGCGTGCGCATTTGTCTACCAACAGGACATCCAAATCTATGCTCAATTTTTAATTCCGAGATGTTGGTCAAATTCGAAACTCGACCGTGCGTTTTCGCTAGACCTAGGCTTAAAGGGTGAGAAAATAGCTCGGAACGTCACGAAAGTTGGCATGCGCATTTGTCTACCAACGGGACATCCAAATCTATGCTCAATTTTCAATTACGAGAAGTTGGTCCAATTCGAAACTCGATCGTGCCTTTTCGCTAGACTTGGGCTTAAAGGGTGTGAAAATAGCTCAAAACGTTACGAAAGTTGGCGTGGACGCTCGTCTACCAATGTGACATCCAAATATATTCGCAAATTTAAATTCCGAGAAGTTGGTCAAAGTTGAAAATCGACCGTGCATTTTCGCTAGACTTAGGTTTAAGGCGTGAGAAAATAGCTCGGAACGTCACGAAAGTTGGTGTGCACGCTTGTCTACCAATGGGACATCCAAAACTATTCTCAAATTTCAATTCCGAGAAGTTAGTCAAAGTTGAAACTCGATCGTGCATTTTCGCTAGACTTGGGCTTAAAGGGTGTGAAAATAGCTCGGAACGTTACGAAAGTTGGCGTGGACGCTTGTCTACCAATGTGACATCCAAATCTATTCGCAAATCTAAATTTCGAGAAGTTAGTCAAAGTTGAAAATCGACGGTGCATTTTCGCTAGACTTAGGTTTAAAGCGTGAGAAAATAGCTCGGAACGTCACGAAAGTTGGCGTGCGCATTTATCTACCATCGGGACATCCAAATCTATGCTCAATTTTTAATTCCGAGAAGTTGGTCAAATTCGAAACTCGACCGTGCGTTTTCGCTAGACTTAGGCTTAAAGGGTGAGAAAATAGCTCGGAACGTCACGAAAGTTGGCGTGCGCATTTGTCTACCAACGGGACATCCAAATCTATGCTGAATTTTCAATTCCGAGAAGTTGGTCGAATTGGAAACTCTACGGTGCGCTTTCGCTTGACTTGAGCTTAAAGGGTTTGAAATTAGCTCGTAATGTGACGAAAGTTGGCGTGCACATTTGTCTACAAACGGGACATCCAAATCTATGCTGAATTTTCAATTCTGAGAAGTTGGTCAAATTGGAAACTCGACCGTGCGTTTTCGCTAGACTTGGGCTTAAAGGGGGAGAAAATAGCTCGGAACGTCACGAAAGTTGGCGTGCGCATTTGTCTACCAACGGTGTTAAATTTTCAGTATTAAATCACAATACTATAGGATCTTGCTGAGAGAATAACATCTACAGTATATCAATGCATGACAATCATACTATGACAAGCATCACGAGCATCACAAGAATCAAAATCATAGAGACAAGAGACACAGAGTTTCCGTGGGGAAAACCCTAAGGTGAAAAACCCCACAACTTCCTCAGAGATAGAGAGAGCAATGGCTCAACCAAAATACAACCAAATAACACTGAGATAGTCTCCTAGCAGATGATCCTCCTCCTCCTCACTAGTACGCCACTTTTCAAAGAGAGAGATAGTTACTTTTCCGAGTGAGTAAAATAAAGATCTCCTATCTCTATTTATACTCACCTTTTTGCCCAGTGACCTACTGGGGCCGACTTGTCAACCTGGATACATCCACATTATATTATATATTAATTAGGGCCGACCCCATAAGGTGGTCTAATAACCCATCGACAAGTACACACACTTGCGACACTTGTCAATCCACATGACGACACTTCCTTATAGAGGAATAACACATCTCTTATAAGGGTATAATAAATATATATAAAATATACAGATGAAATACATTCCGAAGTTACATATACATCAACACTCCCTGTTAACTAGGAAGGTATTTCTCGACACAGATCTGCTAGACAAGTCTTCTTCTCTGGATCATCGTCATCGATGCATCGTCATCATCATCGTCACTGCTGCTGCTATCTCGTCCAATCTCTGTCTCTACTCATCATAGGAAGTTCTACAGAGCCAGTCCTTTTTCATACTGGATGTAGGCCCACCACCTGCAGGTCTTCGTCATCACTGGCCATACTGTGGAATCCTCAGGACTTTTACGTGCATCACAAAACCTCGAAAGAGCATCCCAGGCTGTTACGAGCACACAGCTCTACCTATAGGATCTCCCAGGGTGCTATTACATGTGACCCCACCACAAAACCTCGCAAGAGCATCTCAGGATGTTACGGGTACACAACTCCGACCTGAAATATCCCAGGGCGCTATTATATGTGGTCCACCACAAAACCTTGTAAGAGCATCTCAGGATGTTACGGGTACACAACTCCGACCTGAAATCTCCCAGGGCGCTATTACATGTGGTCATGGCAAAACCTCGCAAGAGCATCCCAGGACTGATTACGGGCACACAGCCCAACCTATCGGATCTCCCAGGGCGCTATTACATGCCATAGGACAAAACCTCGCAAGAGCATCTGCCAGATATCCCAGGGCGCTATTACATGCCATAGGAAAAACCTCGAAAGACTATCTGCAGATCTCCCAGGGCGCTATTACATGTCCTCCCAGAGAAAAACCTCGAAAGAGCATTTGCCAGATGTCCCAGGGCACCGATATTACATGCCATAGGTAAAACCTCAAAAGACCATCTGCAAATCTCCCAGGGCGCTATTACATGCTCATCTGCACAACCTGATCCACGGCCATAGAGTATCAACCTGATACTCACCATACATCATCCTGATGTATCCATGATCATCCTGATCATCATCACTGCAACGTCCTGCTGCATGTCATCTGGAGCAACATGCTGAAGCTCATCATCCATGATCATCCTGATCATCACTGCAACATCCTGCTGCATGTCATCTGGAGCAACATCCTGAAGCTCGTCATCCATGATCATCCTGATCATCACTGCAACATCCTGCTGCATGTCATCTGGAGCAACATCCTGAAGCTCGTCATCCATGATCATCCTGATCATCACTGCAACATCCTGCTGCATACCAAGTATCTACCTGATACATATCATCATACATGATCCTCCTGATCATACAATGTATCCACCTGATACAAATACAAATACATGATACATATCACCATACATGATCCTCCTGATCATACAATGTATCCACCTGATACATATACAGATACAAGGTCCAAGCATCCAACAAGATGCATATACAAAATACATACACATGATCCAACTGATCATGTCCAGCATCCAACATGATGCGTACATACATACATAAAAATGATCCAACTGATCATATCCAACATCCAACATGATGCGTTCATACATAAAAATGATCCAACTGATCATATCCAGACAAAAACTAGAACATCATCCTGATGCTCATCATCCAGCACTTACATCCACAGCCATGTGAAGGATCCTCCTTCCAACATGCTTGGAATGGCTTCAGCAAATGTGTCCATCACTTCTTCCTCGAAGTGTCCTCGATCTGAAGAACGCCAAGCCTCTCTCTGAAGTACTCGAACTTCACCCTGGCTAGTGGCTTCGTCAGCACATCTGCAATCTGTTCGTCCGTCGCAACATACAGGAGCTTCACAGCTCCTCTCTGCACCATATCCCTGATATAGTGATATTTGATCTCTATGTGTTTCGACCTGTCATGAAACACTGGGGTCTCGGACAGCTTCACACAACTCTAGTTGTCACAGAAGATGCCAGTAGCCTCCAACGGGAGATCAAATAACTCAGACAGTAGCTTCCGTAGCCATACTGCCTCACAACTAGCTGAACAGGCTGCAACATACTCTGCCTCAGCTGTACTCAGTGCTATGCAGGACTGCTTCCTGCTAAACCAAGAGATCACACCTGATCCCATACTGAAGCAACACCCATATGTGCTCTTCCTGTCTGCAGCACTGCCAGCCCAATTTGAATCAACATAACCCTGCAGGTTAAACTTTTGATTCACCTCATACCTGAGCCCATAATCCACTGTACCCTTCAGGTACCTTAGAACATGCTTTACAGCAACCAGGTGAACACTTCTTGGATTCGTCAGGAACTGGCTCAATGTGTTCACAGCAAAGCAAATGTCTGGTCTCGTGTTCGTCAGATACATCAAGGACCCAATCATCTGACGATACATAGAGACATCAACTGGCTCAGATGAAGCATCACATAGAAGCTTCAGATTCGATGCCATCGGTGTGGCCATGGCCTTGCAATCCATCATCCCGAATCTCTTCAGGATATCTACTGTGTACTTCCCTTGACCAAGGAAGATCCCACCTGCATTCTACCACACCTCCATACCTAGGAAATAGTGCATCATTCCCAAATCTTTCATATCGAATTCAGATGCAAGCTTCCTCTTAGTATCTGCAATCAGTCTGTCATCTCCTGTCATAAATAGGTCATCAACATACAGAAGTAAAATCACTGGATTCCCTTCCTCAACTTTGTAGTAAAGGTTGGAATCTGCTTTACTCTTGGTAAAGCCCAAACTGGATAGGAAACTGTCCATCCTACCATACCAGGTTCTGGGAGCTTGCTTCAAGCCATACAAGGCTTTCTTCAATCTGCATACATATGATTCCCTGTCATGTATTTCAAAGCCGAGTGGCTGTTCCACATATACTTCCTCTTCTACTACACCATTCAGGAAAGCAGTCTTGACATCCATTTGGTGTATTTTCCATTTCATTGCTGCAGCCAGGGCAAGTACTGTTCTGATGGAAGTATATCTGGCTACAGGTGCAAAGGTTTCTTCATAATCTATTCCCTCTTTCTGAGAGAATTCTCGAGCTACGAATCTTGCTTTGTACTTCTCCACGCTGCCATCTGCAGCATGCTTGATTTTGTAGATCCATTTTGAAGTCACAACAGACTTCTCTTTAGGTCTTGGGACAACATCCCAAACATCATTCTTCATTATTGATTGGTATTCCTCGATCATAGCATCCTTCCATTCTTTCTTTTCCGCTGCCTCTTCATAACTGGAAGGCTCTTTGTTCATGGTGTCACAGAGTAAAGCAACATAACTGGTGTGTGATCTGGTTCTCTTCTTTGCTCTGTGTTCTTCTTCTGGAATGCCAAATCTTTCTGCATCATGAATGAGCTCTCTAGCCCATACAGGTTTCCTCTTGTGAGAGTTATCCTCACGGGGTGGATCTACAAGTTCTTGTGGATCTTCAAACTCACAAGCAACTTCTGGAACTGCTTCAGTCATGGTAGTGTCCTGAAATCTTGTTTCCTTAGGTTCTTCATAAACTTCGGTAGGTGCCTTCCTTGATTTGATGAATGCTGAGTTTTCATCAAATGTTACATCCCTGCTGACATCAATTTTCTTGAATCCTGGAAAGTATATTCTGTAAGCCTTCGAGCTTTCACTATAACCCACAAGGATGCCCTTCTTTCCTGAAGGATCTAGTTTAGTCCTCTTCTCTTTTGGGACATGAGTATATACTGGACAACCGAATATTCTGAGATGGATGACTTCAGGTTTCTTACCAGAAAAGACCTCTTCTGGTGTCTTGTTGTCCAATATCTTGTGGGGTGTTCTGTTCTGCACATATACAGCTGTTCTAGCTGCTTCTGCCCATAGATGCATAGGAAGATCCTGGTCATGCAACATTGCCCTTGCTCCTTCCATGATAGTTCTGTTCTTCCTTTCTGCAACTCCATTCTGTTGAGGATTATAAGGAGTAGTCAACTCCCTCTTAATCCCTGAATCACTGCAAAGCTTCTTGAAGTCATTTGAGGTGAATTCTCCACCATTGTCAGATCTGAATGTCTTGATTTTCTTGTCAGTTTGATTCTCCATCAAGGTTTTGAATTCCTTGAATTTATCAAGCACCTCATCTTTTCCCTTCAAGAAGTATACCCAAGTCTTTCTGGAGAAGTCATCAATAAATGATACATAGTAAACATACCCACTCAGGGAGCTGGATGACATAGGACCACATACATCTAAGTGGATGATTTCCAGGATGTCTTTTGCCTTGCTTTCACTGCTTGGGAAATCCTTCTTAATGTTCTTACCTTTTGCACATCCTTTGCAAACACCTTCATGTTTGATCTTGATTTCAGGAAGACCCTCTACAGCCTTGCTTGCAATTGGAAGTGCTCTATAGTGCATGTGAGCAAGTCTTCTATGCCAAAGTTCACTTGGCTCCATGGATTCATGTACCATGGCATGTTCAGGTTGACCCTTTAATTTATACAGTCCTCCCTCTTACTCTCCAATCACTACTGCAGCATCTATGGTCTTTCCCTTTGGCCACATTAGTACTTGGCCATCAACAAATGCAACCCTCATACCTTTTGCATCTAAAGCAGAGATGGAGAGTAAGTTCTTCTTGAGCCCAGGTACATAGAGGAATTCCTTCATCTTCAAAGATTTTCCTGAATCTAGGTTGTAAGAGGCTTCACCACTTCCTTTGATTGGGTATTGATAATCATCCCCAAGTTTCACCTTATGGGGTGACTCATGTGTTTGGAAGCCCCACTATCAATCAACCAATCATTACATCCATGGGAGATGGTACCTGTAAGAGCAGTGATCAGAACATACTCTTCTTCACTTGATGAGACATCATCACTATCACTTTCTGCCCTAGCCTTCTTCTTTGGGGGTTCATCATCTTCGGCAGCATGAGCATGAAATCTTCTTTTGCTGCCCTTCTTCTTCTTACTGAAGTTTTTGTTATTATCCCTTTTGTTCTTGGGACAATCTGAAGCATAGTGACCCTTCTCATTGCATGTAAAGCATCTTAGGTCCTTCTTATGAGTTCTTTTGTGGTGAGAGTGATCCTTCTTGGTTTTGCTTCTTTTGGTGTGAGCTGCAAGGGCTTGATCTTCTCCTCCCATCTTTTCCTCACGAGCTATAAGTCTAGCTTCTTCTTGAGAATATTCTTCCCGAAGTCTACTGAAGGAGATCAACTTCTTCCTTGCACAAATTCCTTGAATAAAGGAATCCCATGACCTGGGAAGGCCATTTAGAGTAGTCATCACCACCTCACCATTCTCCACCATTTCATCCACTGCTTCTAATTGTTCCTTGATCTGAGAGACCCTTGAAAAGTAAGATTGAATGGTTTCTCCATTCTGAAACTTTACTGCTTTTAATTGGTTCCGCAGGGTCATCTTCCGATTTATGTTCTTTCCTTCAAATAGCTTGGTCAAGGATTCAAACATCTCCTTGGGTGTCTTGAGAGAAGACACATGGGGTATGAGATGGTCTTTTATAGAATCAGCAATGATTCTCTTTGCCTTGACCAAGTTCTTCTTGTGCAATGCCTTGGCCTCTTCATCCTCTGGGATAGGGATGTCTTCTTTCACACATGAGTCCAACTCATTCTCTTCCAGGATTAGCCCAATCCTATACTTCCAAGCTCGGAAGTTATCAGCCCCTTCAAGCTTATCCTCAAGCTTGGTGTGAAGAGACATCTTTAAGAGTACTTCAAATGGAAATAGAAAAGATTTAGAACTTACCACTTGAAGTGCTGAAAACTGGATCTGGTCCCGGATTAGGGTTTGTCAGTGAAACCCTAAAAATTCAAAATGTGAATTTCAAAATTTCGGAAGGATAGAAAGATGCACCTTGGAGAGCTGATCAGCTTAGTACATTCAGAATTTGGGATCAGCAAAGTCTTGCCCTTCAAAATTGCCTTTTTGTCCTCCCGGGTTCACTAGGGAGAGCCCTGAATTAGGGTTTGAGTTTCCCGGAGATCTACCCAGCCAAAAATATCGATCCAAAGCTCAAACCTTCGATTTTGGCAAGGATCTTCCAGCTGTGCCTTCAGTTTCCAGAAATTCCTATTTTTGTGGAAACCCTAATTTTTAGGGCCAAATCTGAAAATGCTCGGAACTAAATTCTGATTGGACAGATAGATGCGCCTTGATGAGTAGATCCAATCTACTATACTGAATTTCAAAAATATGTGGAGAGAAACCCAATAAACAAGGAATACAAGCTTCCGTCACTGCAAAATGTCTTCTTCTAAGTTAAGCTCTGATACCATGTTAAATTTTTAGTATTAAATCACAATACTATAGGATCTTTGCTGAGAGAATAACATCTACAGTATATCAATGCATGACAATCATAATATGACAAGCATCACAAGCATCACAAGAATCAAAAGCATAGAGACAAGAAACACAGAGTTTCCGTGGGGAAAACCCTAAGGTGAAAAACCCCACAACTTCCTCAGAGATAGAGAGAGCAATGGCTCAACCAAAATACAACCAAATAACACTGAGATAGTCTCCTAGCAGATGATCCTCCTCCTCCTCACTAGTGCGCCACTTTTTCAGAGAGAGAGATAGTTACTTTTCCGAGTGAGTAAAATAGAGATCTCCTATCTCTATTTATACTCACCTTTTTTCCCAGTGACCTACTGGGGCCGATTTGTCAACTTGGATACATCCACATTATATTATATATTAATTAGGGCCGACCCCATAAGGTGGTCTAATAACCCATCGGCAAGTACACAAACTTGCGACACTTGTCAATCCACATGACGACACTTCCTTATAGAGGGATAACACATCTCTTATAAGGGTACGATAAATATATATAAAATATACAGATGAAATACATTCCGAAGTTACATATACAAGTTGACAAGTCGGCCCCAGTAGGTCACTGGGCAAAAAGGTGAGTATAAATAGAGATAGGAGATCTCTATTTTACTCACTCGGAAAAGTAACTATCTCTCTCTCTGAAAAGTGGCGCACTAGTGAGGAGGAGGAGGATCATCTACTAGGAGACTATCTCAGTGTTATTTGGTTGTATTTTGGTTGAGCCATTGCTCTCTCTATCTCTGAGGAAGTTGTGGGGTTTTTCACCTTAGGGTTTTCCCCACGGAAACTCTATGTCTCTTGTCTCTATGCTTTTGATTCTTGTGATGCTTGTGATGCTTGTCATATTATGATTGTCATGCATTGATATACTGTAGATGTAATTCTCTCAGCAAAGATCCTATAGTATTGTGATTTAATACTGAAAATTTAACACCAAAACAATGCTCAATCTTCAATTACGAGAAGTTGGTGAAAGTTGAAACTCAAACGTACGTTTTCGGTACAGGAGAAAATAGCTTGGAACGTCACGAAAATTGGTGTGGATGCTTGTCTACCAATGGGACATCCAAAACTATTCTCAAATTTCAATTCCAAGAAATTGGTCAAAGTCGAAACGCCACCATGCGTTTTCTCTAGACTTGAGATTAAAGTGTCTGAAATTAGGTCGTAAAATCACGAAAGTTGAAGTGCGCACATGTCTACAAAAGTGACATCCAAATCTATTCTCAAATTTAAATTGTGAGAGGTTGGTCAAAGTTGAAAATCGACCGTGCGTTTTCCCTAGACTTGGGCTTAAAGGGTGTGAAATTAGTTCGGAACGTCATGAAAGTTGGCGTGCGCACTTGTCTACGACCGGGACATCCAAATCTATGCTCAATTTTCCATTCCGGGAATTTGGTGAAAGTCGAAACTCGATCGTGCATTTTCCCTAGATTTGGGCTTAAAGGGTGTGAAATTAGCTCGCAACGTCACGATAGTTGGTGTGGACGCTCGTCTACCAATGTAACATCCAAATCTATTCGCAAATTTAAATTCCGAGAAGTTGGTCAAAATTGAAAATCGACCGTGCATTTTCGCTGCACTTAGGCTTAAAGGGTGAGAAAATAGCTTGGAACGTCACGAAAGTTGGCATGCGCATTTGTCTACCAACGGGACATCCAAATCTATGCTCAATTTTCAACTCCGAGAAGTTGGTCAAATTTGAAACTCGACCGTGCGTTTTCGCTAGACTTGGGCTTAAAGGGGGAGAAAAGAGCTCGGAACGTCACAAAAGTTAGTGTGGACGCTTGTCTACCAATGGGACATCCAAAAGTATTCTCAAATTTCAATTCCGAGAAGTTGGTAAAAGTTGAAACTCGATCGTGCGTTTTCGCTAGACTTGGGCTTAAAGGGGAAGAAAATAGCTCGGAACGTCACGAAAGTTGGTGTGGATGCTTGTCTACCAATCGGATATCCAAATCTATGCTCAATTTTCAATTCCGAGAAGTTGGTCAAATTGGAAACTCGACCGTGCGTTTTCGCTCGACTTGGGCTTAAAGGGGGAGAAAATAGCTCGGAACGTCACGAAAGTTGGTGTGGATGCTTGTCTACCAATGGGACATCCAAAACTATTCTTAAATTTCAATTCCGAGAAGTTGGTCAAAGTTGAAAATCGACCGTGCATTTTCACTAGACTTGGGCTGAAAGGGTGAGAAAATAGCTCCGAATGTCACGAAAGTTGGTGTGCGCATTTGTCTACCAACGGGACATCCAAATCTATGCTCAATTTTTAATTCCGAGAAGTTGGTCAAATTCAAAACTCGACCATGCGTTTTCGCTAGACATAGGCTTAAAGGGTGAGAAAATAGCTCGGAACTTCACGAAAGCTGACATGCGCATTTGTCTACCAACGGGACATCCAAATCTATGCTCGATTTTCAATTCTGAGAAGTTGGTCAAATTCGAAACTCGACCGTGCGTTTTCGCTAGACTTGGGCTTAAAGGGGGAGAAAATAGCTCAAAACGTCACAAAAGTTGGTGTGGACGCTTGTCGACCAATGGGACATCCAAAACTATCCTCAAATTTCAATTCCGAGAAGTTAGTCAAAGTTGAAACTCGTTCGTGCGTTTTCGCTAGACTTGGGCTTAAAGGGTGTTAAAATAGCTCGAAACGTTACGAAAGTTGGCGTGGACGCTCGTCTACCAATGTGACATCCAAATCCATTCTCAAATTTGAATTCCGAGAAGTTCGTCAAAGTTTAAAATCGACCGTGCATTTTCGCTAGACTTAGGCTTAAAGGGTGAGAAAATAGCTCGGAACGTCACGAAAGTTGGCGTGCGCATTTGTCTACCAACGGGACATCCAAATCTATGGTCAATTTTCAATTCCGAGAAGTTGGTGAAATTGGAAACTCGACCGTGCATTTTTGCTCGACTTGAGCTTAAAGGGTGTGAAATTAGCTCGTAATGTGACGAAAGTTGGCGTGCGCATTTGTCTACCAACGGGACATCCAAATCTATGCTCACTTTTTAATTCCGAGAAGTTGGTCAAATTCGAAACTTGACCATGCGTTTTCTCTCGACTTAGGCTTAAAGGGTGAGAAAATAGCTCAGAACGTCACGAAAGTTGGCGTGTGCATTTGTCTACGAACGGGACATCTAAATTTAGGCTGAATTTTCAATTCCGAGAAGTTGGTCAAATTGGAAACTCGACCGTGCGTTTTCGCTAGACTTGGGCTTAAAGGGGGAGAAAATAGCTCGAAACGTCACGAAAGTTGGTGTGGACGCTTGTCTACCAATGGGACATCCAAAACTATTCTCAAATTTCAATTCCGAGAAGTTGGTCAAAGTTCAAAATCGATCGTGCGTTTTCGCTAGACTTGGGCTTGAAGGGGAAGAAAATAGCTCGAAACGTCACGAAAGTTGGTGTGGACGCTTGTCTACCAATGGGACATCCAAAAACTATTCTCAAATTTCAATTCCGAGAAGTTGGTCAAAGTTGAAACTCGATCGTGCGTTTTTGCTAGACTTGGGCTTAAAGGGTGTGAAAATAGCTCGGAACATTACGAAAGTTGGCGTGGACGCTCGTCTACCAATGCGACATCCAAATCTATTCGCAAATCTAAATTTCGAGAAGTTGGTCAAAGTTCAAAATCGACCGTGCATTTTCGCTAGACTTAGGTTTAAAGCATGAGAAAATAGCTCGGAACATCACGAAAGTTGGCGTGCGCATTTATCTACCAACGGGACATCCAAATCTATGCTCAATTTTTAATTTCGAGAAGTTGGTCAAATTGGAAACTCGACCGTGCGTTTTCGCTAGACTTAGGCTTAAAGGGTGAGAAAATAGCTCGGAACGTCACGAAAGTTGGCGTGCGCATTTATTTACCAACAGGACATCCAAATCTATGCTGAATTTTTAATTCCGAGAAGTTGGTCGAATTGGAAACTCTACGGTGCGCTTTCGCTCGACTTGAGCTTAAAGGGTGTGAAATTAGGTCGTAAAGTGACGAAAGTTGGCGTGCACATTTGTCTACCAACGGGACATCCAAATCTATGCTGAATTTTCAATTTTGAGGAGTTGGTCAAATTGGAAACTCGACCGTGCGTTTTCGCTAGACTTGGGCTTAAAGGGGGAGAAAATAGCTCGAAACGTCACGAAAGTTGGCGTGCGCATTTGTCTACCAACGGGACATCCAGATCTATGCTGAATTTTCAATTCCAAGAAGTTCGTCAAATTGGAAACTCGACCGTGCATTTTCGCTAGACTTGGGCTTAAAGCGGGAGAAAATAGCTTGGAACGTCACGAAAGTTGCTGTGGACGCTTGTCTACCAATGGGACATCTAAAACTATTCTCAAATTTCAATTATGAGAAGTTTGTCCTAAGTTGATACTCGATCGTGCGTTTTCGCTAGACTTGGGCTTAAAGGGTGTGAAATTAGCTCGGAATCTAACGAAAGTTGTTGTGCGCAAATTTCTACAAATGGGACATCCAAAACAATGCTCAATCTTCAATTACGAGAAGTTAGTGAAAGTTGAAACTCGACCGTACGTTTTCGGTAGAGGAGAAAATAGCTTGGAACGTCACGAAAATTGGTGTGGATGCTTGTCTACCAATGGGACATCCAAAACTATTCTCAAATTTCAATTCCAAGAAATTGGTCAAAGTCGAAACGCCACCATGCGTTTTCTCTAGACTTGGGATTAAAGTGTCTGAAATTAGTTCGTAAAATCACGAAAGTTGAAGTGCGCACATGACTACAAATGTGACATCCAAATTTATTCTCAAATTTAAATTGTGAGAGGTTGGTCAAAGTTGAAAATCGACCGTGCGTTTTCCCTAGACTTGGGCTTAAAGGGTGTGAAATTAGTTCGGAACGTCATGAAAGTTGGCGTGCGCACTTGTCTACCAACGGGACATCCAAATCTATGCTCAATTTTCCATTCCGGGAATTTGGTGAAAGTCGAAACTCGATCGTGCATTTTCCCTAGATTTGGGCTTAAAGGGTGTGAAATTAGCTCGCAACGTCACGATAGTTGGCGTGGACGCTCGTCTACCAATGTAACATCCAAATCTATTCGCAAATTTAAATTCCGAGAAGTTGGTCAAAGTTTAAAATCGACCGTGCATTTTCGCTACACTTAGGTTTAAAGGGTGAGAAAATAGCTTGGAACGCCACGAAAGTTGGCGTGCGCATTTGTCTACCAATGGGACATCCAAATCTATGCTCAATTTTCAATTCCGAGAAGTTGGTCAAATTTGAAACTCGGCCGTGCGTTTTCGCTAGACTTGGGCTTAAAGGAGGAGAAAATAGCTCGGAACGTCACAAAAGTTAGTGTGGACGCTTGTCTACCAATGGGACATCCAAAACTATTCTCAAATTTCAATTCTGAGAAGTTGGTAAAAGTTGAAACTCGATCGTGCGTTTTCGCTAGACTTGGGCTTAAAGGGGGAGAAAATAGCTCCGAACGTCACGAAAGTTGGTGTGGACGCTTGTCTACCAATGGGATATCCAAATCTATGCTCAATTTTCAATTCGAAGAAGTTGGTCAAATTGGAAACTCGACCGTGCGTTTTCGCTCGACTTGGGCTTAAAGGGGGAGAAAATAGCTAGAAACGTCACGAAAGTTGGTGTGGACGCTTGTCTACCAATGGGACATCCAAAACTATTCTTAAATTTCAATTCCGAGAAGTTGGTCAAAGCTGAAAATCGACCGTGCATTTTCGCTAGACTTGGGCTAAAAGGATGAGAAAATAGCTCGGAATGTCACGAAAGTTGGCGTCCGCATTTGTCTACCAACGGGACATCCAAATCTATGCTGAATTTTTAATTCCGAGAAGTTGGTCAAATTCGAAACTCGACCATGCGTTTTCGCTAGACATAGGCTTAAAGGGTGAGAAAATAGCTCGGAACTTCACGAAAGTTGACATGCGCATTTTATCTACCAACGGGACATCCAAATCTATGCTCAATTTTCAATTCCAAGAAGCTGGTCCAATTCGAAACTCGACCGTGCGTTTTCGCTAGACTTGGGCTTAGAGGGGGAGAAAATAGCTCGAAACGTCACAAAAGTTGGTGTGGACGCTTGTCGACCAATGGGACATCCAAAACTATTCTCAAATTTCAATTCCGAGAAGTTGGTAAAAGTTGAAACTCGATTGTGCGTTTTCGCTAGACTTGGGCTTAAAGGGGGAGAAAATAGCTCGGAACGTCACGAAAGTTGGTGTGGACGCTTGTCTACCAATGGGATATCCAAATCTATGCTCAATTTTCAATTCCGAGAAGTTGGTCAAATTGGAAACTCGACCGTGCGTTTTCGCTCGACTTGGGCTTAAAGGGGGAGAAAATAGCTCGGAATGTCACGAAAGTTGGTGTGGACGCTTGTATACCAATGGGACATCCAAAACTATTCTTAAATTTCAATTCCGAGAAGTTGGTCAAAGTTGAAAATCGACCGTGCATTTTCGCTAGACTTGGGCTGAAAGCGTGAGAAAATAGCTCGGAATGTCACGAAAGTTGGTGTGCGCATTTGTCTACCAACGGGACATCCAAATCTATGCTCAATTTTTAATTCCGAGAAGTTGGTCAAATTCGAAACTCGACCATGCGTTTTCGCTAGACATACGCTTAAAGGGGGAGAAAATAGCTCGAAACGTCAGAAAAGTTGGTGTGGACGCTTGTCGACCAATGGGACATCCAAAACTATCCTCAAATTTCAATTCCGAGAAGTTAGTCAAAGTTGAAACTCGTTCGTGCGTTTTCGCTAGACTTGGGCTTAAAGGGTGTTAAAATAGCTCGAAACGTTACGAAAGTTGGCGTGGACGCTCGTCTACCAATGTGACATCCAAATCCATTCTCAAATTTGAATTCCGAGAAGTTGGTCAAAGTTTAAAATCGACCGTGCGTTTTCGCTCGACTTAGGCTTAAAGGGTGAGAAAATAGCTCGGAACGTCACGAAAGTTGGCGTGCGCATTTGTCTACCAACGGGACATCCAAATTTAGGCTTAATTTTCAATTCCGAGAAGTTGGTCATATTGGAAACTCGACCGTGCGTTTTCGCTAGACTTGGGCTTAAAGCGGGAGAAAATAGCTCGGAACGTCACGAAAGTTGGTTTGGACGCTTGTCTACCAATGGGACATCCAAAACTATTCTCAAATTTCAATTCCGAGAAGTTGGTCAAAGTTCAAACTCGATCGTGCGTTTTCGCTAGACTTGGGCTTAAAGGGGGAGAAAATAGCTCGAAACGTCACGAAAGTTGGTGTGGACGCTTGTCTACCAATGGGACATCCAACACTATTCTCAAATTTCAATTCCGAGAAGTTGGTCAAAGTTGAAACTCGATTGTGCGTTTTTGCTAGACTTGGGCTTAAAGGGGGTGAAAATAGCTTGGAACGTCACGAAAGTTGGCGTGGACGCTCGTCTACCAATGTGACATCCTAATACATTCTCAAATTTAAATTTCGAGAAGTTGGTCAAAGTTCAAAATCGACCGTGCATTTTCGCTAGACTTAGGCTTAAAGGGTGAAAAAATAGCTCGGAACGTCACGAAAGTTGGCGTGCGCATTTGTTTACCAACGGGACATCAAAATCTATGCTCAATTTTCAATTCTGAGAAGTTGGTCAAATTCGAAACTCGACCGTGCATTTTCGCTAGACTTTGGCTTAAAGGGTGAGAAAATAGCTCGGAATGTCACGAAAGTTGGTGTGCGCATTTGTCTAGTAACGAGACATCCAAATCTATGTTCAATTTTCAATTCCGAGAAGTTGGTCAAATTGGAAACTCGACCGTGCGTTTTCGCTAGACTTGGTTTTAAAGGGGGAGAAAATAGCTCGGAACGTCACGAAAGTTGGTGTTGATGCTTGTCTACAAATGTTACATCCAAATCCATTCTCAAATTTAAATTCCGAGAAGTTGGTCAAAGTTAAAAATCAACCGTGCATTTCCGCTAGACTTAGGTTTAAAGGGTGAGAAAATAGATCGGAACGTCACGAAAGTTGGCGTGCGCATTTGCCTACCAACGGGACATCCAAATCTATGCTCAATTTTCAATTCTGAGAAGTTGGTCAAATTCGAAACTCGACCGTGCATTTTCGCTAGACTTTGGCTTAAACGGTGAGAAAATAGCTCGGAATGTCACGAAACTTGGCGTGCGCATTTGTCTACCAACAGGACATCCAAATCTATGCTCAATTTTTAATTCCGAGATGTTGGTCAAATTCGCAACTCGACCGTGCGTTTTCGATAGACCTAGGCTTAAAGGGTGAGAAAATAGCTCGGAACGTCACGAAATTTGGCATGCGCATTTGTCTACCAACGGGACATCCAAATCTATGCTCAATTTTCAATTTCGAGAAGTTGGTCAAATTCGAAACTCGATCGTGCCTTTTCGCTAGACTTGGGCTTAAACGGTGTGAAAATAGCTCAGAACGTTACGAAAGTTGGCGTGGACGCTCGTCTACCAATGTGGATCCAAATATATTTGCAAATTTAAATTCCGAGAAGTTGGTCAAAGTTGAAAATCGACCGTGCATTTTCGTTAGACTTAGGTTTACGGCGTGAGAAAATAGCTCGGAACGTCACGAAAGTTGTTGTGCACGCTTGTCTACCAATGGGACATCCAAAACTATTCTCAAATTTCAATTCCAAGAAATTGGTCAAAGTCGAAACGCCACAATGCGTTTTCTATAGACTTGGGATTAAAGTGTCTGAAATTAGTTCGTAAAATCACGAAAGTTGAAGTGCGCACATGTCTCGGAATGTCACGAAAGTTGGTGTGCGCATTTGTCTACCAACGGGACATCCAAATCTATGCTCAATTTTTAATTCCGAGAAGTTGGTCAAATTCAAAACTCGACCATGCGTTTTCGCTAGACATAGGCTTAAAGGGTGAGAAAATAGCTCGGAACTTCACGAACGCTGACATGCGCATTTGTCTACCAACGGGACATCCAAATCTATGCTCGATTTACAATTCCGAGAAGTTGGTCAAATTTGAAACTCGACCGTGCGTTTTCGCTAGACTTGGGCTTAAAGGGGGAGAAAATAGCTTGAAACGTCACAAAAGTTGGTGTGGATGCTTGTCGACCAATGGGACATCCAAAACTATCCTCAAATTTCAATTCCGAGAAGTTAGTCAAAGTTGAAACTCGTTCGTGCGTTTTCGCTAGACTTGCGCTTAAAGGGTGTTAAAATAGCTCGAAACGTTACGAAAGTTGGCGTGGACGCTCGTCTACCAATGTGACATCCAAATCCATTCTCAAATTTGAATTCCGAGACGTTGGTCAAAGTTTAAAATCGACCGTGCATTTTCGCTAGATTTAGGCTTAAAGGGTGAGAAAATAGCTCGGAACGTCACGAAAGTTGGCGTGCGCATTTGTCTACCAACGGTACATCCAAATCTATGCTCAATTTTCAATTCCGAGAAGTTGGTCAAATTGGAAACTCGACCGTGCATTTTTGCTCGACTTGAGCTTAAAGGGTGTGAAATTAGCTCGTAATGTAACGAAAGTTGGCGTGCGCATTTGTCTACCAACGGGACATCCAAATCTATGCTCACTTTTTATTTCCGAGAAGTTTTTCAAATTCGAAACTTGACCGTGCGTTTTCGCTCGACTTAGGCTTAAAGGGTGAGAAAATAGCTCGGAACGTCAGGAAAGTTGGCGTGTGCATTTGTCTACCAACGGGACATCCAAATCTATGCTCAATTTTCAATTCCGAGAAGTTGGTCAAATTGGAAACTCGACCGTGCGTTTTCGCTAGACTTGGGCTTAAAGGGGGAGAAAATAGCTCGGAACGTCATGAAAGTTGGTGTGGACGCTTGTCTACCAATGGGACATCCAAAACTATTCTCAAATTTCAATTCCGAGAAGTTGGTCAAAGTTCAAACTCGATCGTGCGTTTTCGCTAGACTTGGGCTCAAAAGGGGAAGAAAATAGCTCGAAACGTCACGAAAGTTGGTGTGGACGCTTGTCTACCAATGGGACATCCAAAACTATTCTCAAATTTCAATTCCGAGAAGTTGGTCAAAGTTGAAACTCGATCGTGCGTTTTTGATAGACTTGGGCTTAAAGGGTGTGAAAATAGCTCGGAACGTCACGAAAGTTGGCGTGGACGCTCGTCTACCAATGTGACATCCTAATCCATTCTCAAATTTAAATTCCGAGAAGTTGGTCAAAGTTGAAAATCGACCGTGCATTTTTGCTAGACTTAGGTTTAAGGCGTGAGAAAATAGCTCAGAACATCACGAAAGTTGGTGTGCACGCTTGTCTACCAATGGGACATCCAAAACTATTCTCAAATTTCAATTCCGCGAAGTCGGTCAAAGTTGAAACTCGATCGTGCGTTTTCGCTGGACTTCGGCTTAAAGGGTGTTAAAATAGCTTGAAACGTTACGAAAGTTGGCGTGGACGCTCGTCTACCAATGTGACATCCAAATCCATTCTCAAATTTGAATTCCGAGAAGTTGGTCAAAGTTTAAAATCGACCGTGCATTTTCACTAGACTTAGGCTTAAAGGGTGAGAAAATAGCTCGGAACGTCACGAAAGTTGGCGTGTGCATTTGTCTACCAACGGGACATCCAAATCTATGCTTAATTTTCAATTCCGAGAAGTTGGTCAAATTGGAAAATCGACCATGCATTTTTGCTCGACTTGAGCTTAAAGGATGTGAAATTAGCTCGTAATGTTGCGAAAGTTGGCGTGCGCATTTGTCTACCAACGGGACATCCAAATTTAGGCTGAATTTTCAATTCCGAGAAGTTGGTCAAATTGGAAACTCGACCGTGCGTTTTCGCTAGACTTGGGCTTAAAGGGGGAGAAAATAGCTCGGAACGTCACGAAAGTTGGTGTGGACGCTTGTCTACCAATGGGACATCCAAAACTATTCTCAAATTTCAATTCCGAGATTCGGTCAAAGTTGAAACTCGATCGTGCGTTTTTCCTAGACTTGGGCTTAAAGGGTGTGAAAATACCTCGGAACGTCACGAAAGTTGGCGTGGACGCTCGTCTACCAATGTGACATCCTAATCCATTCTCAAATTTAAATTCTGAGAAGTTGGTCAAAGTTCAAAATCGACCGTGCATTTTCGCTAGACTTAGGCTTAAAGGGTGAAAAAATAGCTCGGAATGTCACGAAAGTTGGCGTGCGCATTTGTTTACCAACGGGACATCCAAATCTATGCTCAATTTTCAATTCTGAGAAGTTGGTCAAATTCGAAACTCGACCGTGCATTTTCGCTAGACTTTGGCTGAAAGGTTGAGAAAATAGCTCGGAATGTCACGAAACTTGGCGTGCGCATTTGTCTACCAACAGGACATCCAAATCTATGCTCAATTTTTAATTCCGAGATGTTGGTCAAATTCGAAACTCGACCGTGAGTTTTCGCTAGACCTAGGCTTAAAGGGTGAGAAAATAGCTCGTAATGTCACGAAAGTTGGCATGCGCATTTGTCTGCCAAGGGGACACCCAAATCTATGCTCAATTTTCAATTCCGAGAAGTTGGTCAAATTCGAAACTCGATCGTGCCTTTTCGCTAGACTTGGGCTTAAAGGGTGTGAAAATAGCTCAGAACATTACGAAAGTTGGCGTGGACGCTCGTCTACCAATGTGACATCCAAAACTATTCTTAAATTTATATTCCGAGAAGTTAGTCAAAGTTGAAACTCGATCGTGCATTTTCGGTAGACTTGGGCTTAAAGGGTGTGAAAATAGCTCGGAACGTTACGAAAGTTGGCGTGGACGCTCGTCTACCAATGTGACATCCAAATCTATTCGCAAATCTAAATTTCGAGAAGTTGGTCAAAGTTGAAAATCGATGGTGCATTTTCGCTAGACTTAGGTTTAAAGCATGAGAAAATAGGTCGGAACGTCACGAAAGTTGGCGTGTGCATTTATGTACCAACGGGACATCCAAATCTACGCTCAATTTTTAATTCCGAGAAGTTGGTCAAATTCGAAACTCGACCGTGCGTTTTCGCTAGACTTAGGCTTAAAGGGTGAGAAAATAGCTCGGAACGTCACGAAAGTTGGCGTGCGCATTTGTCTACCAACGGGACATCCAAATCTATGCTGAATTTTCAATTTCGGGAAGTTGGTCGAATTGGAAACTCTACGGTGCGCTTTCGCTCGACTTGAGCTTAAAGGGTGTGAAATTAGCTCGTAACGTCACGAAAGTTGGCGTGCGCATTTGTCTACCAACGGGACATCCAGATCTATGCTGAATTTTCAATTCTGAGAAGTTGGTCAAATTGGAAACTCAACCGTGCGTTTTCGCTAGACTTGGGCTTAAAGGGGGAGAAAATAGCTCGGAACGTCATGAAAGTTGGCGTGCGCATTTGTCTACCAACGGGACATCCAGATCCATGCTGAATTTTCAATTCCAAGAAGTTGGTGAAATTGGAAACTCGACCGTGCGTTTTCGCTAGACTTGGGCTTAAAGGGGGAGAAAATAGCCCGGAACGTCACGAAAGTTGCTGTGGACGCTTGTCTACCAATGGGACATCTAAAACTATTCTCAAATTTCAATTCCGAGAAGTTTGTCCTAAGTTGATACTCGATCGTGCGTTTTCGCTAGACTTGGGCTTAAAGGGTGTGAAATTACCTCGGAATCTAACGAAAGTTGTTGTGCGCAAATTTCTACAAATGGGACATCCAAAACAATGCTCAATCTTCAATTACGAGAAGTTGGTGAAAGTTGAAACTCGACCGTACGTTTTCGGTAGAGGAGAAAATAGCTTGGAACGTCACGAAAATTGGTGTGGATGCTTGTCTACCAATGGGACATCCAAAACTATTCTCAAATTTCAATTCCAAGAAATTGGTCAAAGTCGAAACGCCACAATGCGTTTTCTATAGACTTGGGATTAAAGTGTCTGAAATTAGTTCGTAAAATCACGAAAGTTGAAGTGCGCACATGTCTACAAATGTGACATCCAAATCTATTCTCAAATTTAAATTGTGAGAGGTTGGTCAAAGTTGAAAATCGACCGTGTGTTTTCCCTAGACTTGGGCTTAAAGGGTGTGAAATTAGTTCGTAACGTCATGAAAGTTGGCGTGCGCACTTGTCTACCAACGGGACATCCAAATCGATGCTCAATTTTCCATTCCGGGAATTTGGTGAAAGTCAAAACTCGATCATGCATTTTCCCTATATTTGGGCTTAAAGGGTATGAAATTAGCTCGCAACGTCACGATAGTTGGCGTGGACGCTCTTCTACCAATGTAACATCCAAATCTATTCGCATATTTAAATTCCGAGAAGTTGGTCAAAGTTGAAAATCGACCGTGCATTTTCGGTACACTTAGGCTTAAAGGGTGAGAAAATAGCTTGGAACGTCACGAAAGTTTGCGTGCGCATTTGTCTACCAACGGGACATCCAAATCTATGCTCAATTTTTAATTCCGAGAAGTTGGTCAAATTGGAAACTCGACCGTGCGTTTTCACTAGACTTGGGCTTAAAGGAGGAGAAAATAGCTCGGAACGTCACAAAAGTTAGTGTGGACGCTTGTCTACCAATGGGACATCCAAAACTATTCTCAAATTTCAATTCCGAGAAGTTGGTAAAAGTTGAAACTCGATCGTGCGTTTTCGCTAGACTTGGGCTTAAAGGGGGAGAAAATAGCTCGGAACGTCACGAAAGTTGGTGTGGACACTTGTCTACCAATGGGATATCCAAATCTATGCTCAATTTTCAATTCCGAGAAGTTGGTCAAATTGGAAACTCGACCGTGCGTTTTCGCTCGACTTGGGCTTAAAGGGGGAGAAAATAGCTCGGAACGTCACGAAAGTTGGTGTGGACGCTTGTCTACCAATGGGACATCCAAAACTATTCTTAAATTTCAATTCCGAGAAGTCGGTCAAAGTTGAAAATCGACCGTACATTTTCGCTAGACTTGGGCTGAAAGGGTGAGAAAATAGCTCGGAATGTCACGAAAGTTGGTGTGCGCATTTGTCTACCAACGGGGCATCCAAATCTATGCTCAATTTTTAATTCCGAGAAGTTAGTCAAATTCGAAACTCGACCATGCGTTTTCGCTAGACATAGGCTTAAAGGGTGAGAAAATAGCTCGGAACTTCACGAAAGCTGACATGCGCATTTGTCTACCAACGGGACATCCAAATCTATGCTCAATTTTCAATTACGAGAAGTTGCTCAAATTCGAAACTCGACCGTGCGTTTTCGCTAGACTTGGGCTTAAAGGGGAAGAAAATAGCTCGAAACGTCACAAAAGTTGGTGTGGACGCTTGTCGACTAATGGGACATCCAAAACTATCCTCAAATTTCAATTCCGAGAAGTTAGTCAAAGTTGAAACTCGTTCGTGCGTTTTCGCTAGACTTGGGATTAAAGGGTGTTAAAATAGCTTGAAACGTTACGAAAGTTGGCGTGGACGCTCCTCTACCAATGTGACATCCAAATCCATTCTCAAATTTGAATTCCGAGAAGTTGGTCAAAGTTTAAAATCGACCGTGCATTTTCGCTAGACTTAGGCTTAAAGGGTGAGAAAATAGCTCGGAACGTCACGAAAGTTGGCGTGCGCATTTGTCTACCAACGGGACATCCAAAACTATGCTCAATTTTCAATTCCGAGAAGTTGGTCAAACTGGAAACTCGACCGTGCATTTTTGCTCGACTTGAGCTTAAAGGGTGTGAAATTAGCTCGTAATGTGACGAAAGTTGGCGTGCGCATTTGTCTACCAACGGGACATCCAAATCTATGCTCACTTTTTATTTCTGAGAAGTTGGTCAAATTCGAAACTTGACCGTGCGTTTTCGCTCGACTTAGGCTTAAAGGGTGAGAAAATAGCTCGGAACGTCACGAAAGTTGGTGTGCGCATTTGTCTACCAACGGGACATCCAAATTTAGGCTGAATTTTCAATTCCGAGAAGTTGGTCAAATTGGAAACTCGACCGTGCGTTTTCGCTAGACTTGGGCTTAAAGGGGGAGAAAATAGCTCGGAACGTCACGAAAGTTGGTGTGGACGCTTGTCTACCAATGGGACATCCAAAACTATTCTCAAATTTCAATTCCGAGAAGTTGGTCAAAGTTCAAACTCGATCGTGCGTTTTCGCTAGACTTGGGCTTAAAGGGGAAGAAAATAGCTCGAAACGTCACGAAAGTTGGTGTGGACGCTTGTCTACCAATGGGACATCCAAAACTATTCTCAAATTTCAATTCCGAGAAGTCGGTCAAAGTTGAAACTCGATCGTGCGTTTTTGCTAGACTTGGGCTTAAATGGTGTGAAAATAGCTCGGAACATCACGAGAGTTGGCGTGGACGCACGTCTACCAATGTGACATCCTAATCCATTCTCAAATTTAAATTCCGAGAAGTTGGTCAAAGTTCAAAATCGACCGTGCATTTTCGCTAGACTTAGGCTTAAAGGGTGAAAAAATAGCTCGGAACGTCACGAAAGTTGGTGTGCGCATTTGTTTACCAGCGGGGCATCCAAATCTATGCTCAATTTTCAATTCTGAGAAGTTGGTCAAATTTGAGACCTGACCGTGCATTTTCGCTAGACTTTGGCTTAAATGGTGAGAAAATAGATCGGAACGTCACGAAAGTTGGCGTGCGCATTTGTTTACCAACGGGACATCCAAATCTATGCTCAATTTTCAATTCTGAGATGTTGGTCAAATTCGAAACCTGACCGTGCATTTTCGCTAGACTTTGGCTAAAGGCTGAGAAAATAGCTCGGAATGTCACGAAAGTTGGCGTGCGCATTTGTCTCCCAACGAGACATCCAAATCTATGCTCAATTTTCAATTCCGAGAAGTTGGTCAAATTCGAAACTCGACCGTGCATTTTAGCTAGACTTTGGCTTAAAGGGTGAGAAAATACCTCGGAATGTCACGAAAGTTGGTGTGCGCATTTGTCTACTAACGGGACATCCAAATCTATGCTCAATTTTCAATTCCGAGAAGTTGGTCAAATTGGAAACTCGACCGTGCGTTTTCGCTAGACTTGGGCTTAAAGGGGGAGAAAATAGCTCGGAACGTCACGAAAGTTGGTGTTGACGCTTGTCTACCAATGTGACATCCATTCTCAAATTTAAATTCCGAGAAGTTGGTGAAAGTTGAAAATCGACCGTGCATTTTCGCTAGACTTAGGCTTAAAGGGTGAGAAAATAGCTCGGAACGTCACGAAAGTTGGCGTGCGCATTTGCCTACCAACGGGACATCCAAATCTATGCTCAATTTTCAATTCTGAGAAGTTGGTCAAATTCGAAACTCGACCGTGCATTTTCGCTAGACTTTGGCTTAAAGGGTGAGAAAATAGCTCGGAATGTCACGAAACTTGGCATGCGCATTTGTCTACCAACAGGACATCCAAATCTATGCTCAATTTTTAAATCCGAGATGTTGGTCAAATTCGAAACTCGACCGTGCGTTTTCGCTAGACCTAGGCTTAAAGGGTGAGAAAATAGCTCGGATCGTCACGAAAGTGGGCATGCGCATTTGTCTACCAACAGGACATCCAAATCTATGCTCAATTTTCAATTCCGAGAAGTTGGTCAAATTCGAAACTCGATCGTGCCTTTTCGCTAGACTTGGGCTTAAAGGGTGTGAAAATAGCTCAGAACGTTACGAAAGTTGGCGTGGACGCTCATCTACCAATGTGACATCCAAATATATTCGCAAATTTAAATTCCGAGAAGTAGGTCAAAGTTTAAAATCGACCGTGCATTTTAGCTAGACTTAGGTTTAAGGCGTGAGAAAATAGCTCGAAACATCACGAAAGTTGGTGTGCAGGCTTGTCTACCAATGGGACATCCAAAACTATTCTCAAATTTCAATTCCTAGAAGTTAGTCAAAGTTGAAACTCGATCGTGAATTTTCGCTAGACTTGGGCTTAAAGGGTGTGAAAATAGCTCGGAACGTTACGAAAGTTAGCGTGCGTATTTGCCTACCAACGGGACATCCAAATCTATGCTCAAATTTAAATTCCGAGAAGTTGGTCAAATTCAAAAATCGACCGTGCATTTTCACTAGACTTGGGCTGAAAGGGTGAGAAAATAGCTCGGAATGTCACGAAACTTGGCGTGCGCATTTGTCTACCAACGGGACATCCAAATCTATGCTCAATTTTCAATTCCGAGAAGTTGGTCAAATTCGAAACTCGATCGTGCCTTTTCGCTAGACTTTGGCTTAAAGGGTGAGAAAATAGCTCGGAATGTCACGAAAGTTGGTGTGCGCATTTGTCTACTAACGGGACATCCAAATCTATGCTCAATTTTCAATTCCGAGAAGTTGGTCAAATTGGAAACTCGACCGTGCGTTTTCGCTAGACTTGGGCTTAAAGGGTGAGAAAATAGCTCGGAATGTCACGAAAGTTGGCGTGCGCATTTGTTTACCAACAGGACATCCAAATCTATGCTCAATTTTCAATTCTGAGAAGTTGGTCAAATTCGAAACTCGACCGTGCATTTTCGCTAGACTTTGGCTTAAAGGGTGAGAAAATAGCTCGGAATGTCACGAAAGTTGGCGTGCGCATTTGTCTCCCAACGATACATCCAAATCTATGCTCAATTTTCAATTCCGAGAAGTTGGTCAAATTCGAAACTCGACCGTGCATTTTCGCTAGACTTTGGCTTAAAGGGTGAGAAAATAGCTCGGAATGTCACGAAAGTTGGTGTGCGCATTTGTCTACTAACGGGACATCCAAATCTATGCTCAATTTTCAATTCCGAGAAGTTGGTCAAATTGGAAACTTGACCGTGCGTTTTCGCTGGACTTGGGCTTAAAGGGGGAGAAAATAGCTCGGAACGTCACGAAAGTTGGTGTTGACGCTTGTCTACCAATGTGACATCAAAATCCATTCTCAAATTTAAATTCCGAGAAGTTGGTCAAAGTTGAAAATCGACCGTGCATTTTCGCTAGACTTGGGCTGAAAGGGTGAGAAAATAGCTCGGAATGTCACGAAAGTTGGTGTGCGCATTTGTCTACCAACGGGACATCCAAATCTATGCTCAATTTTTAATTCCGAGAAGTTGGTCAAATTCGAAGCTCGACCATGCGTTTTCGCTAGACATAGGCTTAAAGGGTGAGAAAATAGCTCGGAACTTCACGAAGTTTAACATGCGCATTTCTCTACCAACGGGACATCCAAATCTATGCTCAATTTTCAATTACGAGAAGTTGCTCAAATTCGAAACTCGACCGTGCGTTTTCGCTAGACTTGGGCTTAAAGGGGGAGAAAATAGCTCGAAACGTCACAAAAGTTGGTGTGGACGCTTGTCGACCAATGGGACATCCAAAACTATCCTCAAATTTCAATTCCGAGAAGTTAGTCAAAGTTGAAACTCGTTCGTACGTTTTCGCTAGACTTGGGATTAAAGGGTGTTAAAATAGCTCGAAACGTTACGAAAGTTGGCGTGGACGCTCGTCTACCAATGTGACATCCAAATCCATTCTCAAATTTGAATTCCGAGAAGTTGGTCAAAGTTTAAAATCGACCGTGCATTTTCGCTAGACTTAGGCTTAAAGGGTGAGAAAATAGCTCGGAACGTCACGAAAGTTGGCGTGCGCATTTGTCTACCAACGGCACATCCAAATCTATGCTCAATTTTCAATTCCGAGAAGTTGGTCAAATTGGAAACTCGACCGTGCATTTTTGCTCGACTTGAGCTTAAAGGGTGTGAAATTAGCTCGTAATGTGACGAAAGTTGGCGTGCGCATTTGTCTACCAACGGGACATCCAAATCTATGCTCACTTTTTCATTCCGAGAAGTTGGTCAAATTCGAAACTTGACCGTGCGTTTTCGCTCGACTTAGGCTTAAAGGGTGAGAAAATAGCTCGGAACGTCACGAAAGTTGGCGTGCGCATTTGTCTACCAACGGGACATCCGAATTTAGGCTGAATTTTCAATTCCGAGAAGTTGGTCAAATTGGAAACTCGACCGTGCGTTTTCGCTAGACTTGGGCTTAAAGGGGGAGAAAATAGCTTGGAACGTCACGAAAGTTGGTGTGGAGGCTTGTCTAGCAATGGGACATCCAAAACTATTCTCAAATTTCAATTCCGAGAAGTTGGTCAAAGTTCAAACTCGATCATGCGTTTTCGCTGCACTTGGGCTTAAAGGGGAAGAAAATAGCTCGAAACGTCACGGAAGTTGGTGTGGACGCTTGTCTACCAATGGGACATCCAAAACTATTCTCAAATTTCAATTCCGAGAAGTTGGTCAAAGTTGCTAATCGACGGTGCATTTTCGCTAGACTTAGGTTTAAAGCGTGAGAAAATAGCTCGGAACGTCACGAAAGTTGGCGTGCGCATTTATCTACCAACGGGACATCCAAATCTACGCTCAATTTTTAATTCCAAGAAGTTGGTCAAATTCGAAACTCGACCATGCGTTTTCGCTAGACTTAGGCTTAAAGGTTGAGAAAATAGCTCGGAACCTCACGAAAGTTGGCGTGCGCATTTGTCTACCAACGGGAAATCCAAATCTATGCTGAATTTTTAATTCCGAGAAGTTGGTCGAATAGGAAACTCTACGGTGCGCGTTCGCTAGACTTGGGCTTAAAGGGGGAGAAAATAGCTCGGAACGTCACGAAAGTTGGCGTGCGCATTTGTCTACCAACGGGACATCCAGATCTATGCTGAATTTTCAATTCCAAGAAGTTGGTCAAATTGGAAACTCGACCGTGCGTTTTCGCTAGACTTGGGCTTAAAGGAGGAGAAAATAGCTCGGAACGTCACAAAAGTTAGTGTGGACGCTTGTCTACCAATGGGACATCCAAAACTATTCTCAAATTTCAATTCCGAAAAGTTGGTAAAAGTTGAAACTCGATCGTGCGTTTTCGCTAGACTTGGGCTTAAAGGGGGAGAAAATAGCTCGGAACGTCACGAAAGTTCGTGTGGACGCTTGTCTACCAATGGGATATCCAAATCTATGCTCAATTTTCAATTCCGAGAAGTTGGTCAAATTGGAAACTCGACCGTGCGTTTTCGCTCGACTTGGGCTTAAAGGGGGAGAAAATAACCCGGAACGTCACGAAAGTTGGTGTGGACACTTGTCTACCAATGGGACATCCAAATCCATTCTCAAATTTAAATTCCGAGAAGTTAGTGAAAGGTTAAAATCGACCGTGCATTTTCGCTAGACTTAGGCTTAAAGGGTGAGAAAATAGCTCGGAACGTCACGAAAGTTGGCGTGCGCATTTGCCTACCAACGGGACATCCAAATCTATGCTCAATTTTTAATTCCGAGAAGTTGGTCAAATTCGAAACTCGACCATGCGTTTTCGCTAGACATAGGCTTAAAGGGTGAGAAAATAGATCGAAACTTCACGAAAGTTGACATGCGCATTTGTCTACCAACGGGACATCCAAATCTATGCTCAATTTTCAATTCCGAGAAGTTGGTCAAATTCGAAACTCGTCCGTGCGTTTTCGCTAGACATGGGATTAAAGGTGGAGAAAATAGCTCGAAACGTCACAAAAGTTGGTGTGGACGCTTGTCGACCAATGGGACATCCAAAACTATCCTCAAATTTCAATTCGGAGAAGTTAGTCAAAGGTTAAACTCGTTCGTGCGTTTTCGCTAGACTTGGGCTTAAAGGGTGTTAAAATAGCTCGAAACGTTACGAAAGTTGGCGTGGACGCTCGTCTACCAATGTGACATCCAAATCCATTCTCAAATTTGAATTCCGAGAAGTTGGCGTGCGCATTTATCTACCAATGAGACATCCAAATCTATGCTCAATTTTCAATTCCGAGAAGTTGGTCAAATTCGAAACTCGACCGTGCATTTTAGCTAGACTTTGGCTTAAAGGGTGAGAAAATACCTCGGAACGTCACGAAAGTTGGCGTGTGCATTTGTCTACCAACGGGACATCCAAATCTATGCTCAATTTTCAATTCCGAGAAGTTGGTCAAATTGGAAACTCGACCGTGCATTTTTGCTCGACTTGAGCTTAAAGGGTGTGAAATTAGCTCGTAATGTGACGAAAGTTGGCGTGCGCATTTGTCTACCAACGGGACATCCAAATCTATGCTCACTTTTTAATTCCGAGAAGTTGGTCAAATTCGAAACTTGACCGTGCGTTTTCGCTCGACTTAGGCTTAAAGGGTGAGAAAATAGCTTGGAACGTCACGAAAGTTGGCGTGCGCATTTGTCTACCAACGGGACATCCAAATTTAGGCTGAATTTTCAATTCCGAGAAGTTGGTCAAATTGGAAACTCGACCGTGCGTTTTCGCTAGACTTGGGCTTAAAGGGGGAGAAATTAGCTCGGAACGTCACGAAAGTTGGTGTGGACGCTTGTCTACCAATGGGACATCCAAAACGATTCTCAAATTTCAATTCCGAGAAGTTGGTCAAAGTTCAAATCGACCGTGCATTTTCGCTAGACTTAGGCTTAAAGGGTGAAAAAATAGCTCGGAACGTCACGAAAGTTGGCGTGCGCATTTGTTTACCAACGGGACATCCAAATCTATGCTCAATTTTCAATTCTTAGAAGTTGGTCAAATTCGAAACTCGACCGTGCATTTTCGCTAGACTTTGGCTTAAAGGGTGAGAAAATAGCTCGGAATGTCACGAAAGTTGGCGTGCGCATTTGTCTCCCAACGAGACATCCAAATCTATGCTCAATTTTCAATTCCGAGAAGTTTGTCAAATTCGAAACTCGACCGTGCATTTTCGCTAGACTTTGGCTTAAAGGGTGAGAAAATAGCTCGGAACGTCACGAAAGTTGGCGTGCGCATTTATCTACCAACGGGACATCGAAATCTACGCTCAATTTTTAATTCCGAGAAGTTGGTCAAATTCGAAACTCGACCGTGCGTTTTCGCTAGACTTGGGCTTAAAGAGGGAGAAAATAGCTCGGAACGTCACGAAAGTTGGCGTGCGCATTTGTCTACCAACGGGACATCCAAATCTATGCTCAATTTTCAATTCCGAGAAGTTGGTCAAATTGGGATTAAAGGGGAAGAAAATAGCTCGAAACGTCACGAACGTTGGTGTGGGCGCTTGTCTACCAATGGGACATCCAAAACTATTCTCAAATTTCAATTCCGAGAAGTTGGTCAAAGTTGAAACTCGATCGTGCGTTTTTGCTAGACTTGGGCTTATAGGGTGTGAACATAGCTCGGAACGTCACGAAAGTTGGCGTGCGCATTTGTCTACCAACGAGACATCCAAATCTATGCTCAATTTTCAATTCCGAGAAGTTGGTCAAATTGGAAACTCGACCGTGCATTTTTGCTCGACTTGAGATTAAAGGGTGTGAAATTAGCTCGTAATGTGACGAAAGTTGGCGTGCGCATTTGGCTACCAACGGGACATCCAAATCTATGCTCACTTTTTAATTCCGAGAAGTTGGTCAAATTCGAAACTTGACCGTGCGTTTTCGCTCGAGTTAGGCTTAAAGGGTAAGAAAATAGCTCGGAACGTCACGAAATTTGGCGTGCGCATTTGTCTACCAACGGGACATCCAAATTTAGGCTGAATTTTCAATTCTGAGAAGTTGGTCAAATTGGAAACTCGACCGTGCGTTTTCGCTAGACTTGGGTTTAAAGGGGGAGAAAATAGCTCGGAACGTCATGAAAGTTGGTGTGGACGCTTGTCTACCAATGGGACATCCAAAACTATTCTCAAATTTCAATTCCGAGAAGTTGGTCAAAGTTCAAACTCGATCGTGCGTTTTCGCTAGACTTGGGCTTAAAGGGGAAGAAAATAGCTCGAAACGTCACGAAAGTTGGTGTGGGCGCTTGTCTACCAATGGGACATCCAAAACTATTCTCAAATTTCAATTCCGAGAAGTTGGTCAAAGTTGAAACTCGACCGTGCGTTTTTGCTAGACTTGGGCTTAAAGGGTGTGAAAATTGCTCGGAACGTCACGAAAGTTGGCATGGACGCTCGTCTACCAATGTGACATCCAAATATATTCGCAAATTTAAATTCCGACAAGTTGGTCAAATTCGAAACTCGACCGTGCATTTTCGATAGACTTAGGTTTAAGGCATGAGAAAATAGCTCGGAACGTCACGAAAGTTGGTGTGCACGCTTGTCTACTAATGGGACATCCAAAACTATTCTCAAATTTCAATTCTGAAAAGTTAGTCAAAGTTGAAACTCGATCGTGCATTTTCGGTAGACTTGGGCTTAAATGGTGTGAAAATAGCTCGGAACGTTACGAAAGTTGGCGTGGACGCTCGTCTACCAATGTGACATCCAAATCTATTCGCAAATCTAAATTTTGAGAAGTTGGTCAAAGTTGAAAATCGACGGTGCATTTTCGCTAGACTTAGGTTTAAAGCGAGAGAAAATAGCTCGAAACGTCACGAAAGTTGGCGTGCGCATTTATCTACCAACGGGACATCCAAATCTACGCTCAATTTTTAATTACGAGAAGTTGGTCAAATTCGAAACTCGACCGTGCGTTTTCGCTAGACTTAGGTTTAAAGGGTGAGAAAATAGCTCGGAACGTCACGAAAGTTGGCGTGCGCATTTGTCTACCAACGGGACATCCAAATCTATGCTGAATTTTCAATTCCGAGAAGTTGGTCGAATTGGAAACTCTACGGTGCACTTTCGCTCGACTTGAGCTTAAAGGGTGTGAAATTAGCTCGTAATGTGACGAAAGTTGGCGTGCACATTTTTCTACCAATGTGACATCCAATGTGACATCCAAATATATTCGCAAATTTGAATTCCGAGAAGTTGGTCAAAGTTGAAAATCGACCGTGCATTTTCGCTAGACTTAGGTTTAAGGCGTGAGAAAATAGCTCGGAACGTCATGAAAGTTGGTGTGCACGCTTGTCTACCAATGGGACACCCAAAACTATTCTGAAATTTCAATTCCGAGAAGTTAGTCAAAGTTGAAACTCGATCGTGCATTTTCGCTAGACTTGGGCTTAACGGGTGTGAAAATAGCTCGGAACCTTACGAAAGTTGACGTGGACGCTCGTCTACCAATGTGACATCCAAATCTATTCGCAAATCTAAATTTCGAGAAGTTGGTCAAAGTTGAAAATCGACGGTGCATTTTCGCTAGACTTAGGTTTAAAGCGTGAGAAAATAGCTCGGAACGTCACGAAAGTTGGCGTGCGCATTTGTCTACCAACGGGACATCCAAATCTATGCTGAATTTTCAATTCCGGGAAGTTGGTCGAATTGGAAACTCTACGGTGCACTTTCGCTCGACTTGAGCTTAAAGGGTGTGAAACTAGCTCGTAATGTGACGAAAGTTGGCGTGCACATTTGTCTACCAACGGGACATCCAAATCTATGCTGAATTTTCAATTCTGAGAAGTTGGTCAAATTGGAAACTCGACCGTGCATTTTCGATAGACATGGGCTTAAAGGGGGAGAAAATAGCTCGGAACATCACGAAAGTTGGCGTGCGCATTTGTCTACCAACGGGACATCCAGATCTATGCTGAATTTTCAATTCCAAGAAGTTGGTGAAATTGGAAACTCGACCGTGCGTTTTCGCTAGACTTGGGCTTAAAGGGGGAGAAAATTGCTCGGAACGTCACGAAAGTTGCTGTGGACGCTTGTCTACCAATGGGACATCTAAAACTATTCTCAAATTTCAATTCCGAGAAGTTTGTCCTAAGTTGATACTCGATCGTGCGTTTTCGCTAGACTTGGGCTTAAAGGGTGTGAAATTACCTCGGAATCTAACGAAAGTTGTTGTGCGCAAATTTCTACAAATGGGACATCCAAAACAATGCTCAATCTTCAATTACGAGAAGTTGGTGAAAGTTGAAACTCGACCGTACGTTTTCGGTAGAGGAGAAAATAGCTTGGAACGTCACGAAAATTGGTGTGGATGCTTGTCTACCAATGGGACATCCAAAACTATTCTCAAATTTCAATTCCAAGAAATTGGTCAAAGTCGAAACGCCACCATGCGTTTTCTCTAGACTTGGGATTAAAGTGTCTGAAATTAGTTCGTAAAATCATGAAAGTTGAAGTGCGCACATGTCTACAAATGTGACATCTAAATCTATTCTCAAATTTAAATTGTGAGAGGTTGGTCAAAGTTGAAAATCGACCGTGCGTTTTCCCTAGACATGGGCTTAAAGGGTGTGAAATTAGTTCGAAACGTCATGAAATTTGGCGTGCGCACTTGTCTACCAACGGGACATCCAAATCTATGCTCAATTTTCCATTCCGGGAATTTGGTGAAAGTCGAAACTCGATCGTGCATTTTCCCTAGATTTGGGCTTAAAGGGTGTGAAATTAGCTCGCAACGTCACGATAGTTGGCGTGGACGCTCGTCTACCAATGTAACATCCAAATCTATTCGCAAATTTAAATTCCGAGAAGTTGGTCAAAGTTGAAAATCGACCGTGCATTTTCGCTACACTTAGGCTTAAAGGGTGAGAAAATAGCTTGGAACGTCACGAAAGTTGGCGCGCGCATTTGTCTACCAACGGGACATCCAAATCTATGCTCAATTTTCAATTCCGAGAAGTTGGTCAAATTTGAAACTCTACCGTGCGTTTTCGCTAGACTTGGGCTTAAAGGAGGAGAAAATAGCTCGGAACGTCACAAACGTTAGTGTGGACACTTGTCTACCAATGGGACATCCAAAACTATTCTCAAATTTCAATTCCGAGAAGTTGGTAAAAGTTGAAACTCGATTGTGCGTTTTCGCTAGACTTGGGCTTAAAGGGGAGAAAATAGCTCGGAACGTCACGAAAGTTGGTGTGGACGCTTGTCTACCAATGGGATATCCAAATCTATGCTCAATTTTTAATTCCGAGAAGTTGGTCAAATTCGAAACTCGACAATGCGTTTTCGCTAGACATAGGCTTAAAGGGTGAGAAAATAGCTCGGAACTTCACGAAAGCTGACATGCGCATTTGTCTACCAATGGGACATCCAAATCTATGCTCAATTTTCAATTCCGAGAAGTTAGTCAAATTCGAAACTCGACCGTGCGTTTTCGCTAGCCTTGGGCTTAAAGGGGGAGAAAATAGCTCGAAACATTACAAAACTTGGTGTGGACGCTTGTCGACCAATGGGACATCCAAAACTATCCTCAAATTTCAATTCCGAGAAGTTAGTCAAAGTTGAAACTCGTTCGTGCGTTTTCGCTAGACTTGGGCTTAAAGGGTGTTAAAATAGCTCGAAACGTTACGAAAGTTGGCGTGGACGCTCGTCTACCAATGTGACAACCAAATCCATTCTCAAATTTGAATTTCGAGAAGTTGGTCAAAGTTTAAAATCAACGTGCATTTTCGCTATACTTAGACTTAAAGGGTGAGAAAATAGCTCGGAACGTCACGAAAGTTGGCGTGCGCATTTGTCTACCAACGGGACATCCAAATCTATGCTCAATTTTCAATTTCGAGAAGTTGGTCAAATTGGAAACTCGACCGTGCGTTTTCGCTAGACTTGGGCTTAAAGGGGGAGAAAATAGCTCGGAATGTCACGAAAGTTGGTGTGGACGCTTGTCTACCAATGGGACATCCAAAACTATTCTCAAATTTCAATTCCGAGAAGTTGGTCAAAGTTCAAACTCGATCGTGCGTTTTCGCTAGACTTGGGCTTAAAGGGGAAGAAAATAGCTCGAAACGTCACGAAAGTTGGTGTGGACGCTTGTCTACCAATGGGACATCCAAAACTATTCTCAAATTTCAATTCCGAGAAGTCGATCAAAGTTGAAACTCGATCGTGCGTTTTTGCTAGACTTGGGCTTAAAGGGTGTGAAAATAGCTCGAAACGTGACGAAAGTTGGCGTGGACGCTCGCCTACCAATGTGACATCCTAATCCATTCTCAAATTTAAATTCCGAGAAGTTGGTCAAAGTTCAAAATCGACCGTGCATTTTCGCTAGACTTAGGCTTAAAGGGTGAAAAAATAGCTCGGAACGTCACGAAAGTTGTCGTGCGCATTTGTTTACCAACGGGACATCCAAATCTATGCTCAATTTTCAATTCTGAGAAGTTGTTCAAATTCGAAACTCGACAGTGCATTTTCGCTAGACTTTGGCTTAAAGGGTGAGAAAATAGCTCGGAATGTCACGAAAGTTGGCGTGCGCATTTGTCTCCCAACGGGACATCCAAATCTATGCTCAATTTTCAATTTCGAGAAGTTGGTCAAATTGGAAACTCGACCGTGCGTTTTCGCTAGACTTGGGCTTAAAGGGGGAGAAAATAGCTCGGAACGTCACGAAAAGTTGGTGTGGACGCTTGTCTACCAATGGGACATCCAAAACTATTCTCAAATTTCAATTCCGAGAAGTTGGTCAAAGTTCAAACTCGATCGTGCGTTTTCGCTAGACTTGGGCTTAAAGGGGAAGAAAATAGCTCGAAACGTCACGAAAGTTGGTGTGGACGCTTGTCTACCAATGGGACATCAAAAACTATTCTCAAATTTCAATTCCGAGAAGTCGGTCAAAGTTGAAACTCGATCGTGCGTTTTTGCTAGACTTGGGCTTAAAGGGTGTGAAAATAGCTCGGAACGTGACGAAAGTTGGCGTGGACGCTCGCCTACCAATGTAACATCCTAATCCATTCTCAAATTTAAATTCCGAGAAGTTGTCAAAGTTCAAAATCGACCGTGCATTTTTGCTAGACTTAGGCTTAAAGGGTGAAAAAATAGCTCGGAACGTCACGAAAGTTGTCGTGCGCATTTGTTTACCAACGGGACATCCAAATCTATGCTCAATTTTCAATTCTGAGAAGTTGGTCAAATTCGAAACTCGACCGTGCATTTTCGCTAGACTTTGGCTTAAAGGGTGAGAAAATAGCTCGGAATGTCACGAAACTTGGCGTGCGCATTTGTCTACCAACAGGACATCCTATGCTCAATTTTTAATTCCGAGATGTTGGTCAAATTCAAAACTCGACCGTGCGTTTTCGCTAGACCTAGGCTTAAAGGGTGAGAAAATAGCTCGGAACGTCACGAAAGTTGGCATGCGCATTTGTCTACCAACGGGACATCCAAATCTATGCTCAATTTTCAATTCCGAGAAGTTGGTCAAATTCGAAACTCGATCGTGCGTTTTCGCTAGACTTGGGCTTAAAGGGTGTGAAAATAGCTCAGAACGTTACGAAAGTTGGCGTGGACGCTCGTCTACCAATGTGACATCCAAATATATTCGCAAATTTAAATTCCGAGAAGTTGGTCAAAGTTGAAAATCGACCGTGCATTTTCACTAGACTTAGGTTTAAGGCGTGTGAAAATAGCTCGGAACGTTACGAAAGATGGCGTGGACGCTCGTCTACCAATGTGACATCCAAATCTATTCGCAAATCTAAATTTCGAGAAGTTGGTCAAAGTTGAAAATCGACGGTGCATTTTCGCTAGACTTAGGTTTAAAGCATGAGAAAATAGCTCGGAACGTCACGAAAGTTGGCGTGCGCATTTATCTACCAACGGGACATCCAAATCTACGCTCAATTTTTAATTCCGAGAAGTTGGTCAAATTCGAAACTTGACCGTGCGTTTTCGCTAGACTTAGGCTTAAAGGGTGAGAAAATAGCTCGGAACGTCACGAAAGTTGGCATGCGCATTTGTCTACCAACGGGACATCCAAATCTATGTTGAATTTTCAATTCCGGGAAGTTGGTCGAATTGGAAACTCTACGGTGCGCTTTCGCTCGACTTGAGCTTAAAGGGTGTGAAATTAGCTCGGAATGTGACGAAAGTTGGCGTGCACATTTGTCTACCAACGGGACATCCAAATCTATGCTGAATTTTCAATTCTGAGAAGTTGGTCAAATTGGAAACTCGACAGTGCGTCTTCGCTAGACTTGGGCTTAAAGGGGGAGAAAATAGTTCGGAACGTCACGAAAGTTGGCGTGCGCATTTGTCTACCAACGGGACATCCATATCTATGCTGAATTTTCAATTCCAAGAAGTTGGTCAAATTGGAAACTCGACCGTGCGTTTTCGCTAGAATTGGGCTTAAAGGGGGAGAAAATTGCTCGGAACGTCACGAAAGTTGCTGTGGACGCTTGTCTACCAATGGGACATCTAAAACTATTCTCAAATTTCAATTCCGAGAAGTTTGTCCTAAGTTGATACTCGATCGTGCGTTTTCTCTAGACTTGGGCTTAAAGGGTGTGAAATTAGCTCGGAATCTAACGAAAGTTGTTGTGCGCAAATTTCTACAAATGGGACATCCAAAACAATGCTCAATCTTCAATTACGAGAAGTTGGTGAAAGTTGAAACTCGACCGTACGTTTTCGGTAGAGGAGAAAATAGCTTGGAACGTCACGAACATTGGTGTGGATGCTTGTCTACCAATGGGACATCCAAAACTATTCTTAAATTTCAATTCCAAGAAATTGGTCAACGTCGAAACACCACCATGCGTTTTCTATAGACTTGGGATTAAAATGTCTGAAATTTGTTCGTAAAATCACGAAAGTTGAAGTGCGCACATGTCTACAAATGTGACATCCAAATCTATTCTCAAATTTAAATTGTGAGAGGTTGGTCAAAGTTGAAATCGACCGTGTGTTTTCCCTAGACTTGGGCTTAAAGGGTGTGAAATTAGTTCGGAACGTCATGAAAGTTGGCGTGCGCACTTGTCTACCAACGGGACATCCAAATCTATGCTCAATTTTCCATTCCGGGAATTTGGTGAAAGTCGAAACTCGATCGTGCATTTTCCCTAGATTTGGGCTTAAAGGGTGTGAAATTAGCTCGCAACGTCACGATAGTTGGCTTGGACGCTCGTCTACCAATGTAACATCCAAATCTATTCGCAAATTTAAATTCCGAGAAGTTGGTCAAAGTTGAAAATCGACCGTGCATTTTCGCTACACTTAGGCTTAAAGGGTGAGAAAATAGCTTGGAACGTCACGAAAGTTTGCGTGCGCATTTGTCTACCAACGGGACATCCAAATCTATGCTCAATTTTCAATTCCGAGAAGTTGGTCAAATTGGAAACTCGACCGTGCGTTTTCGCTAGACTTGGGCTTAAAGGAGGAGAAAATAGCTCGGAACGTCACAAAAGTTAATGTGGACGCTTGTCTACCAATGGGACATCCAAAACTATTCTCAAATTTCAATTCCGAGAAGTTGGTAAAAGTTGAAACTCGATCGTGCGTTTTCGATAGACTTGGGCTTAAAGGGGGGGAAAATAGCTCGGAACGTCACGAAAGTTGGTGTGGACGCTTGTCTACCAATGGGATATCCAAATCTATGCTCAAGTTTCAATTCCGAGAAGTTGGTCAAATTGGAAACTCGACCGTGCGTTTTCGCTCGACTTGGGCTTAAAGGGGGAGAAAATAGCTCGGAACGTCACGAAAGTTGGTGTGGACGCTTGTCTACCAATGGGACATCCAAAACTATTCTTAAATTTCAATTCCGAGAAGTTGGTCAAAGTTGAAAATCGACCGTGCATTTTCGCTAGACTTGGGTTGAAAGGGTGAGAAAATAGCTCGGAATGTCACGAAAGTTGGTGTGCGCATTTGTCTACCAACGGGACATCCAAATCTATGCTCAATTTTTAATTCCGAGAAGTTGGTCAAATTCAAAACTCGACCATGCGTTTTCGCTATACGTAGGCTTAAAGGGTGAGAAAATAGCTCGGAACTTCACGAAAGCTGACATGCACATTTGTCTACCAACGGGACATCCAAATCTATGCTCAATTTTCAATTACGAGAAGTTGGTCAAATTCGAAACTCGACCGTGCATTTTCGCTAGACTTGGGCTTAAAGGGGGAGAAAATAGCTCGAAACATCACAAAAGTTGGTGTGGACGCTTGTCGACCAATGGGACATCCAAAACTATCCTCAAATTTCAATTCCGAGAAGTTAGTCAAAGTTGAAACTCGTTCGTGCGTTTTCGCTAGACTTGGGATTAAAGGGTGTTAAAATAGCTCGAAACGTTACGAAAGTTGGCGTGGATGCTCGTCTACCAATGTGACATCCAAATCCATTCTCAAATTTGAATTCCGAGAAGTTGGTCAAAGTTTAAAATCGACCGTGCATTTTCGCTAGACTTAGGCTTAAAGGGTGAGAAAATAGCTCGGAACGTCACGAAAGTTGGATTGCGCATTTGTCTACCAACGGGACATCCAAATCTATGCTCAGTTTTCAATTCCGAGAAGTTGGTCAAATTGGAAACTCGACCATGCATTTTTGCTCGACTTGAGCTTAAAGGGTGTGAAATTAGCTCGTAATGTGACGAAAGTTGGCGTGCGCATTTGTCTACCAACGGGACATCCAAATCTATGCTCACTTTTTAATTCCGAGAAGTTGGTCAAATTCGAAACTTGACCGTGCGTTTTCGCTCGACTTAGGCTTAAAGGGTGAAAAAATAGCTCGGAACGTCACGAAAGTTGGCGTGCGCATTTGTCTACCAACGGGACATCCAAATTTAGCCTGAATTTTCAATTCCGAGAAGTTGGTCAAATTGGAAACTCGACCGTGCGTTTTCGCTAGACTTGGGCTTAAAGGGGGAGAAAATAGCTCGAAACGTCACGAAAGTTGGTGTGGACGCTTGTCTACCAATGGGACATAAAAAAACTATTCTCAAATTTCAATTCCGAGAATTTGGTCAAAGTTCAAACTCGATTGTGCGTTTTCGCTAGACTTGGGCTTAAAGGGGAAGAAAATAGCTCGAAACGTCACGAAAGTTAGTGTGGACGCTTGTCTACCAATGGGACATCCAAAACTATTCTCAAATTTCAATTCCGAGAAGTCGATCAAAGTTGAAACTCGATCGTACGTTTTTGCTAGACTTGGGCTTAAAGGGTGTGAAAATAGCTCAGAACGTCACGAAAGTTGGCGTGGACGCTCGTCTACCAATGTGACATCCTAATCCATTCTCAAATTTAAATTCCGAGAAGTTGGTCAAAGTTCAAAATCGACCGTGCATTTTCGCTAGACTTAGGCGCTTAAAGAGTGAAAAAATAGCTCGGAACGTCACGAAAGTTGGCATGCGCATTTGTTTACCAATGGGACATCCAAATCTATGCTCAATTTTCAATTCTGAGAAGTTGGTCAAATTCGAAACTCGACCGTGCATTTTCGCTAGACTTTGGCTTAAAGGGTGAGAAAATAGCTCAGAATGTCACGAAAGTTGGCGTGCGCATTTGTCTCCCAACGAGACATCCAAATCTATGCTCAATTTTCAATTCCGAGAAGTTGGTCAAATTCGAAACTCGACCATGCATTTTCGCTAGACTTTGGCTTAAAGGGTGAGAAAATAGCTTGGAATGTCACGAAAGTTGGTGTGCGCATTTGTCTACTAACGGGACATCCAAATCTATGCTCAATTTTCAACTCCGAGAAGTTGGTCAAATTGGAAACTCGACCGTGCGTTTTCGCTAGACTTGGGCTTAAAGGGGGAGAAAATAGCTCGGAACGTCACGAAAGTTGGTGTTGACACTTGTCTACCAATGTGACATCCATTCTCAAATTTCAATTCCGAGAAGTTGGTCAAAGTTGAAAATCGACCGTGCATTTTCGCTAGACTTAGGCTTAAAGGGTGAGAAAATAGCTCGGAACGTCACGAAAGTTGGCGTGCGCATTCGCCTACCAACGGGACATCCAAATCTATGCTCAATTTTCAATTCTGAGAAGTTGGTCAAATTCGAAACTCGACCGTGCATTTTCGCTAGACTTTGGCTTAAAAGGTGAGAAAATAGCTCGGAATGTCATGAAACTTGGCGTGCGCATTTGTCTACCAACAGGACATCCAAATCTATGCTCAATTTTTAATTCCGAGATGTTGGTCAAATTTGAAACTCGACCGTCCGTCTTCGCTAGACCTAGGCTTAAAGGGTGTGAAAATAGCTCGGATCGTCACGAAAGTTGGCATGCGCATTTGTCTACCAACGGGACATTCAAATCTATGCTCAATTTTCAATTCCGAGAAGTTGGTCAAATTCGAAACTCGATCGTGCCTTTTCGCTAGACTTGGGCTTAAAGGGTGTGAAAATAGCTCAGAACGTTACGAAAGTTGGCGTGGACGCTCGTCTACCAATGTGACATCCAAATATATTCACAAATTTAAATTCCGAGAAGTAGGTCAAAGTTGAAAATTGACCGTGCATTTTCGCTAGACTTAGGTTTAAGGCGTGAGAAAATAGCTCGGAACATCACAAAAGTTGGTGTGCACGCTTGTCTACCAATGGGAGATCCAAAACTATTCTCAAATTTCAATTCCGAGAAGTTAGTCAAAGTTGAAACTCGATCGTGCATTTTCGCTAGACTTGGGCTTAAAGGGTGTGAAAATAGCTCGGAACGTCACGAAAGTTGGCGTGCGCATTTATCTACCAACGGGACATCCAAATCTACGCTCAATTTTTAATTCCGAGAATTTGGTCAAATTTGAAACTCGACCGTGCGTTTTCGCTAGACTTAGGCTTAAAGGGTGAGAAAATAGCTCGGAACGTCACGAAAGTTGGCATGCGCATTTGTTTACCAACGGGACATCCAAATCTATGCTGAATTTTCAATTCCGGGAAGTTGGTCGAATTGGAAACTCTACGGTGCGCTTTCGCTCGACTTGAGCTTAAAGGGTGTGAAATTAGCTCGTAATGTGACGAAAGTTGGCGTGCACATTGTTAAAATTCAATATGCTAAGACAGAAAATAGCAGCATTACATTCCATTTCACAATAATAGCATATACAGGATCACTGAAGAAACAACAAGCATAGCATAAACACAAGAGACAGAGATTTATCCTGGGAAACCCTCATGGGGTAGAAAACCCAGCAAAGCTTCCTCAATATAGATGACCAGCAATATACAAAGATGCAAACCCTGAGCATAAGCTCCTTCTCCTCCATAGCAGACCTCTCCTCCACAAATGCGCCTTTCTCAAGTGAGTGAGTGTGTATCAAATGAGGAACACACCTCCTCTATTTATACACTACTCTGATATGTATTTTACACAAGTACATGTAGGCTCGTATTTAACCATTAGGTTAAATACCCCATTATAACTGACTGGGCCGACCCCCACATGGTGGGTCTAATAACCCTAGTTACGACACACAACTTGGAGGAATAAACATCTCCGGATTTATAGTATAATCACACCGGAGGTATGGAACATCTCCGGAATAAATAATATACAAATATAATATTCTTTGAAGTTACAATATTTCAACACTCCCCCTTAACGAGAAGGATATTATAACAGTATCTGCACGAGTAAGGAGTCATCAACATCATACATGATACATCTATAAATCATTGGAAGCTTTCTCAACATCATCAGTAACTCAAGCAGTTACTGGAACATCACTGTCAACATCAATCATCAACATCATGATCTTTAGCATCGTCTTCATACGATCAGCAGCATCGTCATCACACGATCAGCAGCATCGTCATCACACGATCAGTACCATCGTCATCACACGATCAGCAGCATCGTCATCACACGATCAGCATCATCGTCATCACACGATCAACAGCATCGTCATCACACGATCAGCAGCATCGTCATCACACGATCAGCAACATCGTCATCACACGATCAGCAGCATCGTCATCACACGATCAACAGCATCGTCATCACACGATCAGCAGCATCATCATCACATGATCAGCAGCATCGTCATTACACGATCAGCAGCATCGTCATCACACGATCAGCAGTATCGTCATCACATGATTAGCAGCATCGTCATCGCACGATCAGCAGCATCGTCATCACACGATCAGCAGTATCGTCATCAGCAGCATCGTCATCACACGATCATATTTAAGACTATCCCTCCTGGATTTGCTGTCTAAGGATGATTAGTCCAACCACAATCATATTTAAGACTATCCCTCCTGGATTTGCTGTCTAAGGATGATTAGTCCAATCACAATCATATTTAAGACTATCCCTCCTGGATTTGCTGTCTAAGGATGATTAGTCCAACAATTCATTTAGGACGATCCTTCCTTTTGGAATTACTGGATTTACTGTCCAAGGATGATTTAATCCCACAATTCATTTAGGACGATCCTTCCTTTCGGAATTACTAGATTTACTGTCCAAGGATGATTTAATCCCACAATTCATTTAGGACGATCCTTCCTTTCGGAATTACTGGATTTACTGTCCAAGGATGATTTAATCCCACAATTCATTTAGGACGATCCTTCCTTTCAGAATTACTGGATTTACTGTCCAAGGATGATTTAATCCCACAATTCATTTAGGACGATCCTTCCTTTTGGAATTACTGGATTTACTGTCCAAGGATGATTTAATCCCACAATTCATTTAGGACGATCCTTCCTTTCGGAATTACTGGATTTACTGTCCAAGGATGATTTAATCCCACAATTCATTTAGGACGATCCTTCCTTTCGGAATTACTGGATTTACTATCCAAGGATGATTTAATCCCACCACAATTCATTTAGGACGATCCTTCCTTTCGGAATTACTGGATTTACTGTCCAAGGATGATTTAATCCCACCACAATTCATTTAGGACTATCCTTCCTTTCGGAATTACTGGATTTACTGTCCAAGGATGATTTAATCCAACCACAATTCATTTAGGACTATCCTTCCTTTCGGAATTACTGGATTTACTGTCCAAGGATGATTTAATCCCACCACAATTCATTTAGGACTATCCTTCCTTTCGGAATTACTGGATTTACTGTCCAAGGATGATTTAATCCCACCACAATTCATTTAGGACTATCCTTCCTTTCGGAATTACTGGATTTACTGTCCAAGGATGATTTAATCCAACCACAATTCATTTTCGAAGACCTTACGTCTACGGCTCTCTTTAGGACTGAAAGCCCAGGGATGATCCAATCCCCTCAACTGTCCACTAAGGACTTCATTCTCGGAGACCTTACGTCTACGGTTCTCTTTAGGACTGAAAGCCCAGGGATGATCCAATCCCCTCAACTGTCCACTAAGGACTTCATTCTCGGAGACCTTACGTCTACGGTTCTCTTTAGGGCTGAAAGCCCAGGGATGATCCAATCCCCTCAACTGTCCACTAAGGACTTCATTCTCGGAGACCTTACGTCTACGGTTCTTTTTAGGACTGAAAGTCCAGGGATGATCCAATCCCCTCAACTGTCCACTAAGGACTTCATTCTCGGAGACCTTACGTCTACGGTTCTCTTTAGGGATGAAAGCCCAAGGATGATCCAATCCCCTCAACTGTCCACTAAGGACTTCATTCTCGGAGACCTTACGTCTACGGTTCTCGTTAGGGCTGAAAGCCCAGGGATGATCCAATCCCCTCAACTGTCCACTAAGGACTTCATTCTCGGAGACCTTACGTCTACGGTTCTCTTTAGGACTGAAAGTCCAGGGATGATCCAATCCCCTCAACTGTATTCTTATCCATACAGGTACAATCATGTATCACATCAAACCATGTATACATCTCATCAAAATATGTGTACATCAAATCATGTATACATCACATCAAAACATGTACACATCACATCAAAACATATGTACATCAAAACATGTATACATCACTAATCAAAACATGTACACATCACATCAAAACATGTGTACATCAAAACATGTATATATCACTAATCAAAACATGTACACATCACATCAAAACATGTGTACATCAAAACATGTATACATCATTAATCAAAACATGTACACATCACATCAAAACATGTGTACATCAAACCAAAACATGTATACATCACAACTAGCATGTATTCTTACTAATACATCAAAAAATGTATACATCACATCTAGCATGTATTCTTACTAATACATCTAACATCAAAACATGTATATATCACAACTAGCATGTATTCTTACTAATACATCAAAACATGCATACATCACATCTAGCATGTATTCTTACCAATACATCTAACATCAAAACATGTATAAGTAAAACTAAGTATTCTAAGTAAGAGAGTCCTAAATCTAAATAATTCTAAGTAACTGGGTGTAGAGAACAGGTTACCTCATCATCGACCTTGTTGTTCGATGAGACAATCTCATCAGTAGTGACTATACTACTCCCCCTTTCGAGGAGGGTCCTTTTTGAACTACACCAAGCTTGTCTCGGAAGTATTCAAACTTCACTTGAGATAGAGGTTTGGTTGGTAACTTCTTCACTTGACGTAGAGGCTTGGTTAGTACAACGGTAACCTGTTACAAATTCAAACTTTTAGAGTTCCTTTCTGTGTCATATCTTGTTAGTTCCCTATGTTCTTTGACTTATCATGGAACACTAGATTCTATGTCATCTTGATACAACTCTAATTATCACATAGGATCTCAGTTGGTTCTATCTCTAAGTCAAACAATCCTAAAGCCAAACTTCTTCACAACTAGCAGAGCAAGCAGCCATATATTCTGCTTGTGCTGAGAGCCACACTAGACTGCTTCCAGCTGAACCACGAGATCATGGCTAAACCCAGACAATAACATCCTCTCGATGTGTTCTTCTTGTCTGATAGACTTCCTGCCCAAACAGAATCTGAATAGCCATCTGAAGTCATGATCTTCAAGATAGCATAGATCAAATTCTATCGTGTCCTTTATGTGCCTCATCACATACTTTGCAACTATCGGGTAAACACATCTAGTTTCCACTAGATACTAACTCAAGGTGTTCATAACAAAGCATATATCTAACCTAGTATATGTTAGATATATCAAAGACCCAATAAATTGACTGTACAGAGTTATATCCACTAACTCTGATGAGTTATCCCTTAACAGCTTCAAGTTGGAATCCATAAGAGTGGCCATTCCAACACCTCAAGTCATATTTCTCATCATACTTTCCCTGGTTGAGAAATATTCCTTCTGAGCCTTGCCATACTTCCAGACCTAGGAAGTAAAGCATCAATTTGAGATCTTTCATTTTTCATTTCTGCAATGAATGATCTTCTGCATATCTATCTGTGCCATCTCTCGTTAGATGGGTCTACTGATATGAGCCTCAATATCATTCGAACTCTGTGGTGAGTTCCTTCTTGCATCCATGTCATATGTGTATCATATTCAACCTTGTAGCAAAGGTTGAGATCCACATCACTCATGGTGATCATTAAGCTTATCAAATTATTATCGATCCTAGGTACCTATATAGAACCTGATTCATACTTTTAATTACACCATACTTGGAGCAAACATCTTGTCGTGATTTTCTTCCCCTTTCTAAGAGAATCTTCTAGCCATGAGCCTTCTATATTTTGTTTGATTTGTAAATCTTCTTGTTTGAACATCCACCACTTTTACGGTGTCCATCATTCTTCATGACCTTTCCTACAAATCAAAATTAAGTACATGATTAGTAATACTTCATAATCATCAAAAGATAACCTATTATGCATACAGATATCATTTACATAGTGATGCAACTATTTTGACCAATACTTTGGCACAACACTTTCCCATATCCTGTATGCATACAGTGGCTATCTAGATGCCTTCCATCTCTACCAGAACATACTATCGAGAGTGTGCACAACTATCAGCATGTCAGCAAAGAGGTTTCATTCTAGACAAGCAACAATGGAATGTTTGTCCAACTTACCAAACATATGCACATTAGTTGTATACTGTTCAATGCTCTATGAATGTTTACACTCAGCATTATATATTCTAAGAATACAAATATGCATACAACCTAATACAGACAATATCATTACTATTTCAAATAGCAACTCAAATACTTATCTTTTATGTTTGTGTGGCTGCCTCCCGCTTGATCTTCTGTATGTCTTTTGAACTCTTATTCATTCTGTACCACTGTGCATGCTCAAGAGTCATCCTCATGATCTCATACACAAGCATACACTCATTAGTCTATTCTAAAACATTATAGTACTAAATAATCTTGAAAATGTATAGTCATGGTTTTAGTTAATAAACATTAGTATTCAAGATTTCAGGGAAGTCTTCTTTTACTCATGCATATCATTAATAATATGCATAATCCCTTGATTACTAACTTTATGAATAAGCATAACCAATCATTCCAAGTATACTTATATAGGGGATCCTAACACAAGGTAAGATTCATGGGAAACATACCTGGATTAGTATACCTACTTGGTTATGTACAACATACCTAAACAATCTCTTCAATGATTTAGAGATCCTGAGCTAGAACCTACATGTCTCATAGGTTAAGCATAATATAACAAAGTCATACATACCTCGTAAGTAGAACAAAGATTATGGATGAGTCTTTGTCTTCATGTTTTCATGGTCATGGAGCCTGATTTGTCTTTTGTGATGTACCTGTATCTTGTTAGCAGACAACCTCAACCTCACACAACACCATAATGCATTAGTACAATCATAAGTGTCAACACCCTAACCAATGAATATCTTCTATCATGCATTCATAATTTTGTTAAGGTGATACAACAAATCTAAAATCAAGATTGTACTAACTGTAATAACATGAAGACAAACATACCATAAACTTAATCATGAACAAATCTCAAAACATACCTTGATGAGTCATACCTATCGAGATCGCTTGTAATCTCCTTATGTAAAGCCTTAGCCTCATCTCCCTCTGAAACATGAACTCCTTCACTTATGTAGGTGACCAATCCATCTTCTTCTAGGATTAACCCTATCCACTTGATTTGCAAGAACTGGACCTGGAGCTGGATATGGGTTTGTCAGAGAAACCCCAAAAATTCAAACTTTGAATTTCAAACTTCCGAAAGGATAGAGATATGCGCCTTGGTGAGCTGATCAAACTGATATATTCAGAATTTGAAAACTGCAAAGTTTTACTCCTCAATTTTGCCTTTGAAACTTTCGGATTCACTGGACGTGACCCTGAACTGGGGTTTGATGAGGCCCACTCTTTTGCCCCATCAAAAAGTTTGATCCAAAGCTCTAAGCTTCTATTTTTCTGAGGAGCTTCCAGCCGTGGTCACAGATTTCAAAAATTCCCATTTTTACAGAAGCCCTAATTTTCCATTTTTCTGATCAAAGTCCCGAACTAGGGTCTAATCAAGCCCGGCCTTATGCCCAACCAAAAATTTTGATCTTGGTCTCTAAATTTTTATTTTTATGAGTAGCATCCAGCCGTGGTCTCCGATTACAAAAATTCCAACTTTCTCCAAAGCCCTAAATTCCGGAAGTCATGAATGAAGGTACCAAAAAATAATTATGTTTTGACAGAAATATGTACCTGATTGTTTCTGGTGTAACTCTGAAATTTTTTATCCACAGGGTCTGAAAAAGTTTCCTGAGATAGCCGGACCTGTTATCTTTCCATCCTGATAGGTCTGACCTCAATTGGATTCTCTGAGAGAGAGTTATGCCAAATGTCGCAACGTGACCTGTTTTGGGAAAATACAGGAGAGCAAACTTGTACGGCGTGCCACGTGTCACTGTTTGACCTTCGGCCTCTGAAAAAGTTTTCTGAGATATCTTGGCCTGTTATCTTTCCATCCTGACAGGTCTGACCTCAATTGGATTTTCTGAGAGAGAGTTATGCCAAGTGTCGCAACGTGACCTGTTTATGGGATAATACAGGAGAGCGCACTTGTACGGAGTGCCACGTGTCACTGGTTCAACTTAGGCCTCTGAAAAAGTTTTCTGAGATAGTGCAGACTGTGTACTACCTGTCACATTTTACGAAATTTCATTTGGAGCTTCCTAGCCCAAGATATGACCTTTTTCCCAAGGTCACCTGAGTTTGACTCAGATCTGGAAGAGGCAGAAACCCTATATTGTACAGATCATAAATCACAAAGTACAACGAATTAGAGGTTGTCCTTTGGACACAAGGTACCTGGAGATTTTAGCTTCGTCCTGTAACAATTTCAGATCCGAAAACTTCGCCAAAACGGATTTATAGCGAAAGTTCTACGATGACTGGTTTTTGCTATGTAAAACCCTAACCTTCAAATTGTCGTAAGTAAAGCAAGTGTCTTTAGTGCCATACCTTGTCTTCCTTCAGGTTAGCTCTGATACCATGTTAAAATTCAATATGCTAAGACAGAAAATAGCAGCATTACATTCCATTTCACAATAATAGCATATACAGGATCACTGAAGAAACAACAAGCATAGCATAAACACAAGAGACAGAGATTTATCCTGGGAAACCCTCATGGGGTAGAAAACCCAGCAAAGCTTCCTCAATATAGATGACCAGCAATATACAAAGATGAAAACCCTGAGCATAAGCTCCTTCTCCTCCATAGCAGACCTCTCCTCCACAAATGCGCCTTTCTCAAGTGAGTGAGTGTGTATCAAATGAGGAACACACCTCCTCTATTTATACACTACTCTGATATGTATTTTACACAAGTACATGTAGGCTCGTATTTAACCATTAGGTTAAATACCCCATTATAACTGACTGGGCCGACCCCCACATGGTGGGTCTAATAACCCTAGTTACCACACACAACTTGGAGGAATAAACATCTCCGGATTTATAGTATAATCACATCGGAGGTATGGAACATCTCCGGAATAAATAATATACAAATATAATATTCTTTGAAGTTACAATATTTCAACACACATTTGTCTACCAACGGGACATCCAAATCTATGCTGAATTTTCAATTTTGAGAAGTTGGTCAAATTGGAAACTCGATCGTGCGTTTTCGCTAGACTTGGGCTTAAAGGGGGAGAAAATAGCTCGGAACGTCACGAAAGTTGGCGTGCGCATTTGTCTACCAACGGGACATCCAGATCTATGCTGAATTTTCAATTCCAAGAAGTTGGTCAAATTGGAAACTCGACTGTGCGTTTTCGCTAGACTTGGGCTTAAAGGGGGAGAAAATAGCTCGGAACGTCATGAAAGTTGCTGTGGACGCTTGTCTACCAATGGGACATCTAAAACTATTCTCAAATTTCAATTCCGAGAAGTTTGTCCTAAGTTGATACTCGATCGTGCGTTTTCGCTAGACTTGGGCTTAAAGGGTGTGAAATTAGCTCGGAATCTAACGAAAGTTGTTGTGCGCAAATTTCTACAAATGGGACATCCAAAACAATGCTCAATCTTCAATTACGAGAAGTTGGTGAAAGTTGAAACTCGACCGTACGTTTTCGGTAGAGGAGAAAATAGCTTGGAACGTCATGAAAATTGGTGTGGATGCTTGTCTACCAATGGGACATCCAAAACTACTCTCAAATTTCAATTCCAAGAAATTGGTCAACGTCGAAACGCCACCATGCGTTTTCTCTAGACTTGGGATTAAAGTGTCTGAAATTAGTTCGTAAAATCACGAAAGTTGAAGTGCGCACATGTCTACAAATGTGACATCCAAATTTATTCTCAAATTTAAATTGTGAGAGGTTGGTCAAAGTTGAAAATCGACCGTGCGTTTTCCCTAGACTTGGGCTTAAAGGGTGTGAAATTAGTTCGGAACGTCATGAAAGTTGGCGTGCGAACTTGTCTACCAACGGGACATCCAAATATATGCTCAATTTTCCATTCCGGGAATTTGGTGAAAGTCGAAACTCGATCGTGCATGTTCCCTAGATTTGGGCTTAAAGGGTGTGAAATTAGCTCGCAACGTCACGATAGTTGGCGTGGACGCTCGTCTACCAATGTAACATCCAAATCTATTCGCAAATTTAAATTCCGAGAAGTCGGTCAAAGTTGAAAATCGACCGTGCATTTTCGCTACACTTAGGCTTAAAGGGTGAGAAAATAGCTTGGAACATCACGAAAGTTGGCGTGCGCATTTGTCTACCAACGGGACATCCAAATTTAGGCTGAATTTTCAATTCCGAGAAGTTGGTCAAATTGGAAACTCGACCGTGCGTTTTCGCTAGACTTGGGCTTAAAGGGGGAGAAAATAGCTCGGAACGTCAGGAAAGTTGGTGTGGACGCTTGTCTACCAATGGGACATCCAAAACTATTCTCAAATTTCAATACCGAGAAGTTGGTAAAAGTTGAAACTCGATCGTGCGTTTTCGCTAGACTTAGGCTTAAAGGGTGTGAAATTAGTTCGGAACGTCATGAAAGTTGGCGTGCGCACTTGTCTACCAACGGGACATCCAAATCTATGCTCAATTTTCCATTCCGGGAATTTGGTGAAAGTCGAAACTCGATCGTGCATTTTCCCTAGATTTGGGCTTAAAGGGTGTGAAATTAGCTCGCAACGTCACGATAGTTGGCGTGGACGCTCGTCTACCAATGTAACATCCAAATCTATTCGCAAATTTAAAATCCGAGAAGTTGGTCAAAGTTGAAAATCGACCGTGCATTTTCGCTACACTTAGGCTTAAAGGGTGAGAAAATAGCTTGGAACGTCACGAAAGTTGGCGTGCGCATTTGTCTACCAACGGGACATCCATATCTATGCTCAATTTTCAATTCCGAGAAGTTGGTCAAATTTGAAACTCGACCGTGTGTTTTCGCTAGACTTGGGCTTAAAGGAGGAGAAAATAGCTCGGAACGTCACACAAGTTAGTGTGGACGTTTGTCTACCAATGGGGCATCCAAGACTATTCTCAAATTTCAATTCCGAGAAGTTAGTAAAAGTTGAAACTCGATCGTGCGTTTTCGCTAGACTTGGGCTTAAAGGGGGAGAAAATAGCTCGAAACGTCACGAAAGTTGGTGTGGACGCTTGTCTACCAATGGGATATCCAAATCTATGCTCAATTTTCAATTCCGAGAAGTTGGTCAGATTGGAAACTCGACCGTGTGTTTTCGCTCGACTTGGGCTTAAAGGGTGAGAAAATAGCTCGGAATGTCACGAAAGTTGGTGTGGACGCTTGTCTACCAATGGGACATCCAAAACTATTCTTAAATTTCAATTCCGAGAAGTTGGTCAAAGTTGAAAATCGACCGTGCATGTTTGCTAGACTTGGGCTGAAAGGGTGAGAAAATAGCTCGGAATGTCACGAAAGTTGGTGTGCGCATTTGTCTGCCAACGGGACATCCAAATCTATGCTCGATTTTTAATTCCGAGAAGTTGGTCAAATTCGAAACTCGACCATGCGTTTTCGGTAGACATAGGCTTAAATGGTGAGAAAATAGCTCGGAACTTCACGAAAGTTGACATGCGCATTTGTCTACCAACGGGACATCCAAATGCTCAATTTTAAATTCTGAGAAGTTGGTCAAATTCGAAACTCGACCGTGCGTTTTCGCTAGACTTGGGCTTAAAGGGGGAGAAAATAGCTCGAAACGTTACAAAAGTTGGTGTGGACGCTTGTCGACCAATGGGACATCCAAAACTATCCTCAAATTTCAATTTCGAGAAATTAGTCAAAGTTGAAACTCGTTCGTGCGTTTTCGCTAGACTTGGGCTTAAAGGGTGTTAAAATAGCTCGAAACGTTACGAAAGTTGGCGTGGACGCTCGTCTACCAATGTGACATCCAAATCTATGCTCACTTTTTAATTCCGAGAAGTTGGTCAAATTCGAAACTTGACCGTGCGTTTTCTCTCGACTTAGGCTTAAAGGGTGAGAAAATAGCTCGGAACGTCACGAAAGTTGGCGTGCGCATTAGTCTACCAACGGGACATCCAAATTTAGGCTGAATTTTCAATTCCGAGAAGTTGGTCAAATTGGAAACTCGACCTTGCGTTTTCGCTAGACTTGGGCTTAAAGGGGGAGAAAATAGCTCGGAACGTCACGAAAGTTGGTGTGGACGCTTGTATACCAATGGGACATCCAAAACTATTCTCAAATTTCAATTCCGAGAAGTTGGTCAAAGTTCAAACTCGATCGTGCGTTTTCGCTAGACTTGGGCTTAAAGGGGAAGAAAATAGCTCGAAACGTCATGAAAGTTGGTGTGGACGCTTGTCTACCAATGGGACATCCAAAACTATGCTCAAATTTCAGATCCGAGAAGTTGGTCAAAGTTCAAACTCGATCGTGCGTTTTCGCTAGACTTGGGCTTAAAGGGGAAGAAAATAGCTCGAAACGTCACGAAAGTTGGTGTGGACGCTTGTCTACCAATGGGACATCCAAAACTATTCTCAAATTTCAATTCTGAGAAGTTGGTCAAAGTTGAAACTCGATCGTGCGTTTTTGCTAGACTTGGGCTTAAAGGGTTTGAAAATAGCTCGGAACGTCACGAAAGTTGGCGTGGACGCTCGTCTACCAATGTGACATCCTAATCCATTCTCAAATTTAAATTCCGAGAAGTTGGTCAAAGTTCAAAATCGACCGTGCATTTTCGCTAGACTTAGGCTTAAAGGGTGAAAAAATAGCTCGGAACGTCACGAAAGTTGGCGTGCGCATTTGTTTACCAACGGGACATCCAACTCTATGCTCAATTTTCAATTCTGAGAAGTTGGTCAAATTCGAAACTCGACCGTGCGCTTTCGCTAGACTTGGGCTTAAAGGGGGAGAAAATAGCTCGAAACGTCACAAAAGATGGTGTGGACACTTGTCGAGCAATGGAACATCCAAAACTATCCGCAAATTTCAATTCCGAGAAGTTAGTCAAAGTTGAAACTCGTTCGTGCGTTTTCGCTAGACTTGGGCTTAAAGGGTGTTAAAATAGCTCGAAACGTTACGAAAGTTGGCGTGGACGCTCGTCTACCAATGTGACATCCAAATCTATTCGCAAATCTAAATTTCGAGAAGTTGGTCAAAGTTGAAAATCGACGGTGCATTTTCGCTAGACTTAGGTTTAAAGCGTGAGAAAATAGCTCGGAACGTCACGAAAGTTGGCGTGCGCATTTATCTACCAACGGGACATCCAAATCTACGCTCAATTTTTAATTCCGAGAAGTTGGTCAAATTCGAAACTCGACCGTGCGTTTTCGCTAGACTTAGGCTTAAAGGGTGAGAAAATAGCTTGGAACGTCACGAAAGTTGGCGTGCGCATTTGTCCAGCAACGGGACATCCAAATCTATGCTGAATTTTCAATTCCGAGAAGTTGGTCGAATTGGAAACTCTACGGTGCGCTTTCGCTCGACTTGAGCTTAAACGGTGTGAAATTAGCTCGTAATGTGACGAAAGATGGCGTGCACATTTGTCTACCAATGGGACATCCAAATCCATTCTCAAATTTGAATTCCGAGAAGTTGGTCAAAGTTTAAAATCGACAGTGTATTTTCGCTAGACTTAGGCTTAAAGGGTGAGAAAATAGCTCGGAACGTCACGAAAGTTGGCGTGCGCATTTGTCTACCAACGGGACTTCCAAATCTATGCCCAATTTTCAATTCCAAGAAGTTGGTCAAATTCGAAACTCGACCGTGCATTTTCGCTAGACTTTGGCTTAAAGGGCGAGAAAATAGCTCGGAATGTCACGAAAGTTGGTGTGCGCATTTGTCTACTAACGGGACATCCAAATCTATGCTCAATTTTCAATTCCGAGAAGTTGGTCAAATTGGAAACTCGACCGTGTGTTTTCGCTAGACTTGGGCTTAAAGGGGGAGAAAATAGCTCGAAACGTCACAAAAGTTGGTGTGGACGCTTGTCGACCAGTGGGACATCACAAACTATCCTCAAATTTCAATTCCGAGAAGTTAGTCAAAGTTGAAACTCGTTCGTGCGTTTTCGCTAGACTTGGGCTTAAAGGGTGTTAAAATAGCTCGAAACGTTACGAAAGTTGGCGTGGACGCTTGTCTACCAATGGGACATCCAAAACTATTCTCAAATTTCAATTCCGAAAAGTTGGTCAAAGTTCAAACCCGATCGTGCGTAATCGCTAGACTTGGGCTTAAAGGGGAAGAAAATAGCTCGAAACGTCACGAAAGTTGGTGTGGACGCTTGTCTACCAATGGGACATCCAAAACTATTCTCAAATTTCAATTCCAAGAAGTCGGTCAAAGTTGAAACTCGATTGTGCGTTTTTGCTAGACTTGGGCTTAAAGGGTGTGAAAATAGCTCGGAACGTCACGAAAGTTGGCGTGGACGCTCGTCTACCAATGTGACATCCTAATCCATTCTCAAATTTAAATTCCGAGAAGTTGGTTAAAGTTCAAAATCGACCGTGCATTTTCGCTAGACTTAGGCTTAAAGGGTGAAAAAATAGATCGGAACGTCACGAAAGTTGGCGTGCGCATTTGTTTACCAATGGGACATCCAAATCTATGCTCAATTTTCAATTCTGAGAAGTTGGTCAAATTCGAAACTCGACCGTGCATTTTTGCTAGACTTTGGCTTAAAGGGGTGAGAAAATAGCTCGAAATGTCACGAAAGTTGGTGTGCGCATTTGTCTACTAACGGGACATCCATATCTATGCTCAATTTTCAATTACGAGAAGTTGGTCAAATTGGAAACTCGACCGTGCATTTTTGCTAGACTTTGGCTTAAAGGGTGAGAAAATAGCTCGGAATGTCACGAAAGTTGGTGTGCACATTTGTCTAACAACGGGACATCCAAATCTATGCTGAATTTTCAATTCTGAGAAGTTGGTCAAATTGGAAACTCGACCGTGCGTTTTCGCTAGACTTGGGCTTAAAGGGGGATAAAATAGCTCGGAACGTCACGAAAGTTGGCGTGCGCATTTGTCTACCAACGGGACATCCATATCTATGCTAAATTTTCAATTCCAAGAAGTTGGTCAAATTGGAAACTCGACCGTGCGTTTTCGCTAGACTTGGGCTTAAAGGGGGAGAAAATAGCTCGGAACGTCACGAAAGTTGCTGTGGACGCTTGTCTACCAATGGGACATCCAAAATTATTCTCAAATTTCAATTCCGAGAAGTTGGTCAAAGTTCAAACTCGATCGTGCGTTTTCGCTAGACTTGGGCTTAAAGGGTGTGAAATTAGTTCGGAACGTCATGAAAGTTGGCGTGCGCACTTGTCTACCAACGGGACATTCAAATCTATGCTCAATTTTCCATTCCGGGAATTTGGTGAAAGTCGAAACTCGATCGTGCATTTTCCCTAGATTTGGGCTTAAAGGGTGTGAAATTAGCTCGCAACGTCACGATAGTTGGCGTGGACGCTTGTCTACCAATGTAACATCCAAATCTATTCGCAAATTTAAATTCCGAGAAGTTGGTCAAAGTTGAAAATCGACCGTGCATTTTCTCTACACTTAGGCTTAAAGGGTGAGAAAATAGCTTGGAACGTCACGAAAGTTGGCGTGCGCATTTGTCTACCAACGGGACATCCAAATCTATGCTCAATTTTCAATTCCGAGAAGTTGGTCAAATTTGAAACTCGACCGTGCGTTTTCGCTAGACTTGGGCTTAAAGCAGGAGAAAATAGCTCGGAACGTCACAAAAGTTAGTGTGGACGCTTGTCTACCAATGGGACATCCAAAACTATTCTCAAATTTCAATTCCGAGAAGTTGGTAAAAGTTGAAACTCGATCGTGCGTTTTTGCTAGACTTGGGCTTAAAGGGGGAGAAAATAGCTCGGAACGTCACGAAAGTTGGTGTGGACGCTTGTCTACCAATGGGATATCCAAATCTATGCTCAATTTTCAATTACGAGAAGTTGGTCAAATTGGAAACTCAACCCTGCGTTTTCACTCGACTTGGGCTTAAAGGGGGAGAAAATAGATCGGAACGTCACGAAAGTTGGTGTGGACGCTTGTCTACCAATGGGACATCCAAAACCATTCTTAAATTTCAATTCCGAGAAGTTGGTCAAAGTTGAAAATCGACCGTGCATTTTCGCTAGACTTGGGCTGAAAGGGTGAGAAAATAGCTCGGAATGTCACGAAAGTTGGTGTGCGCATTTGTCTACCAACGGGACATCCAAATCTATGCTCAATTTTTAATTCCGAGAAGTTGGTCAAATTCGAAACTCGGCCATGCGTTTTCGCTAGACATAGGCTTAAAGGGTGAGAAAATAGCTCGGAACTTCACGAAAGCTGACATGCACACTCGTCTACCAATGTGACATCCAAATCCATTCTCAAATTTGAATTCTGAGAAGTTGGTCAAAGTTTAAAATCGACCGTGCATTTTCGCTAGACTTAGGCTTAAAGGGTGAGAAAATAGCTCGGAATGTCACGAAAGTTGGTCAAATTGGAAACTCGACCGTACATTTTTGCTTGACTTGAGCTTAAAGGGTGTGAAATTAGCTCGTAATGTGACGAAAGTTGGCGTGCGCATTTGTCTACCAACGGGAAATCCAAATCTATGCTCACTTTTTAATTCGGAGAAGTTGGTCAAATTCGAAACTTGACCGTGCGTTTTCGCTCGACTTAGGCTTAAAAGGTGAGAAAATAGCTCGGAACGTCAGGAAAGTTGGCGTGCGCATTTGTCTACCAACGGGACATCCAAATTTAGGCTGAATTTTCAATTCCGAGAAGTTGGTCAAATTGGAAACTCGACCGTGTGTTTTCGCTAGACTTGGGCTTAAACGGGGAGAAAATAGCTCGGAACGTCACGAAAGTTGGTGTGGACGCTTGTCTACCAATGGGACATCCAAAACTATTCTCAAATTTCAATTCCGAGAAGTTGGTCAAAGTTCAAACTCGATCGTGCATTTTCGCTAGACTTGGGCTTAAAGGGGAAAAAAATAGCTCGAAATGTCACGAAAGTTGGTGTGGACGCTTGTCTACCAATGGGACATCCAAAACTATTCTCAAATTTCAATTCCGAGAAGTCGGTCAAAGTTGAAACTCGATCGTGCCTTTTCGCTAGACTTGGGCTTAAAGGGTGTGAAAATAGCTCGGAACGTTACGAAAGTTGGCGTGGACGCTCGTCTACCAATGTGACATCCAAATCTATTCGCAAATCTAAATTTCGAGAAGTTGGTCAAAGTTGAAAATCAACGGTGCATTTTCGCTAGACTTAGGTTTAAAGCGTGAGAAAATAGCTCGGAACGTCACGAAAGTTGGCGTGCGCATTTATCTACCAACGGGACATCCAAATCTACGCTCAATTTTTAATTCCGAGAAGTTGGTCAAATTCGAAACTCGACCGTGCGTTTTCGCTAGACTTAGGCTTAAAGGGTGAGAAAATAGCTCGGAACGTCACGAAAGTTGGCGTGCGCATTTGTCCAGCAACGGGACATCCAAATCTATGCTGAATTTTCAATTCCGAGAAGTTGGTCGAATTGGAAACTCTACGGTGCGCTTTCGCTCGACTTGAGCTTAAACGGTGTGAAATTAGCTCGTAATGTGACGAAAGATGGCGTGCACATATGTCTACCAACGGGACATCCAAATCTATGCTGAATTTTCAATTCGGAGAAGTTGGTCAAATTGGAAACTCGACCGTGCGTTTTCGCTAGACTTGGGCTTAAAGGGGGATAAAATAGCTCGAAACGTCACGAAAGTTGGTGTGGACGCTTGTCTACCAATGGGACATAAAAAAACTATTCTCAAATTTCAATTCCGAGAAGTTGGTCAAAGTTCAAACTCGATTGTGCGTTTTCGCTAGACTTGGGCTTAAAGGGGAAGAAAATAGCTCGAAACATCACGAAAGTTAGTGTGGACGCTTGTCTACCAATGGGACATCCAAAACTATTCTCAAATTTCAATTCCGAGAAGTCGATCAAAGTTGAAACTCGATCGTGCGTTTTTGCTAGACTTGGGCTTAAAGGGTGTGAAAATAGCTCGGAACGTCACGAAAGTTGGCGTGGACGCTCGTCTACCAATGTGACATCCTAATCCATTCTCAAATTTAAATTCCGAGAAGTTGGTCAAAGTTCAAAATCGACCGCGCATTTTCGCTAGACTTAGGCGCTTAAAGAGTGAAAAAATAGCTCGGAACGTCACGAAAGTTGGCATGCGCATTTGTTTACCAACGGGACATCCAAATCTATGCTCAATTTTCAATTCCAAGAAGTTGGTCAAATTCGAAACTCGACCGTGCATTTTCGCTAGACTTTGGCTTAAAGGGTGAGAAAATAGCTCGGAATGTCACGAAAGTTGGCGTGCGCATTTGTCTCCCAACGAGACATCCAAATCTATGCTCAATTTTCAATTCCGAGAAGTTGGTCAAATTCGAAACTCGACCGTGCATTTTCGCTAGACTTTGGCTTAAAGGGTGAGAAAATAGCTTGGAATGTCACGAAAGTTGGTGTGCGCATTTGTCTACTAACGGGACATCCAAATCTATGCTCAATTTTCAATTCCGAGAAGTTGGTCAAATTGGAAACTCGACCGTGCGTTTTCGCTAGACTTGGGCTTAAAGGGGGAGAAAATAGCTCGGAACGTCACGAAAGTTGGTGTTGACGCTTGTCTACCAATGTGACATCCAAATCCATTCTCAAATTTAAATTCCGAGAAGTTGGTCAAAGTTGAAAATCGACCGTGCATTTTCACTAGACTTAGGCTTAAAGGGTGAGAAAATAGCTCGGAACATCACGAAAGTTGGCATGCTCATTTGCCTACCAACGGGACATCCAAATCTATGCTCAATTTTCAATTCTGAGAAGTTGGTCAAATTCGAAACTCGACCGTGCATTTTCGCTAGACTTTGGCTGAAAGGTTGAGAAAATAGCTCGGAATGTCACGAAACTTGGCGTGCGCATTTGTCTACCAACAGGACATCCAAATCTATGCTCAATTTTTAATTCCGAGATGTTGGTCAAATTCGAAACTCGACCGTGAGTTTTCGCTAGACCTAGGCTTAAAGGGTGAGAAAATAGCTCGTAACGTCACGAAAGTTGGCATGCGCATTTGTCTGCCAAGGGGACACCCAAATCTATGCTCAATTTTCAATTCCGAGAAGTTGGTCAAATTCGAAACTCGATCGTGCCTTTTCGCTAGACTTGGGCTTAAAGGGTGTGAAAATAGCTCAGAACATTACGAAAGTTGGCGTGGACGCTCGTCTACCAATGTGACATCCAAAACTATTCTCAAATTTATATTCCGAGAAGTTAGTCAAAGTTGAAACTCGATCGTGCATTTTCGCTAGACTTGGGCTTAAAGGGTGTGAAAATAGCTCGGAACGTTACGAAAGTTGGCGTGGACGCTCGTCTACCAATGTGACATCCAAATCTATTCGCAAATCTAAATTTCGAGAAGTTGGTCAAAGTTGAAAATCGACGGTGCATTTTCGCTAGACTTAGGTTTAAAGCATGAGAAAATAGGTCGGAACGTCACGAAAGTTGGCGTGCGCATTTATCTACCAACGGGACATCCAAATCTACGCTCAATTTTTAATTTCGAGAAGTTGGTCAAATTCGAAACTCGACCGTGCGTTTTCGCTAGACTTAGGCTTAAAGGGTGAGAAAATAGCTCGGAACGTCACGAAAGTTGGCGTGCGCATTTGTCTACCAACGGGATATCCAAATCTATGCTGAATTTTCAATTCCGGGAAGTTGGTCGAATTGGAAACTCTACGGTGCGCTTTCGCTCGACTTGAGCTTAAAGGGTGTGAAATTAGCTCGTAATGTGACGAAAGTTGGCGTGCACATTTGTCTACCAACGGGACATCCAAATCTATGCTGAATTTTCAATTCTGAGAAGTTGGTCAAATTGGAAACTCGGCAGTGCGTCTTCGCTAGACTTGGGCTTAAAGGGGGAGAAAATAGCTCGGAACGTCACGAAAGTTGGCGTGCGCATTTGTCTACCAACGGGACATCCAGATCTATGCTGAATTTTCAATTCTGAGAAGTTGGTCAAATTGGAAACTCGGCAGTGCGTCTTCGCTAGACTTGGGCTTAAAGGGGGAGAAAATAGCTCGGAACGTCACGAAAGTTGGCGTGCGCATTTGTCTACCAACGGGACATCCAGATCTATGCTGAATTTTCAATTCCAAGAAGTTGGTCAAATTGGAAACTCGACCGTGCGTTTTCGCTAGACTTGGGCTTAAAGGGGGAGAAAATAGCTCGGAACATCACGACAGTTGCTGTGGACGCTTGTCTACCAATGGGACATCTAAAACTATTCTCAAATTTCAATTCCGAGAAGTTTTTCCTAAGTTGATACTCGATCGTGCGTTTTCGCTAGACTTGGGCTTAAAGGATGTGAAATTAGCTCGGAATCTAATGAAAGTTGTTGTGCGCAAATTTCTACAAATGGGACATCCAAAACAATGCTCAATCTTCAATTACGGAGAAGTTGGTGAAAGTTGAAACTCGACCGTACGTTTTCGGTAGAGGAGAAAATAGCTTGGAACGTCACGAAAATTGGTGTGGATGCTTGTCTACCAATGGGACATCCAAAACTATTCTCAAATTTTCAATTCCAAGAAATTGGTCAAAGTCGAAACGCCACAATGCGTTTTCTATAGACTTGGGATTAAAGTGTCCTGAAATTAGTTCGTAAAATCACGAAAGTTGAAGTGCGCACATCTCTACAAATGTGACATCCAAATCTATTCTCAAATTTAAATTGTGAGAGGTTGGTCAAAGTTGAAAATCGACCGTGTGTTTTTCCCTAGACTTGGGCTTAAAGGGTGTGAAATTAGTTCGGAACGTCATGAAAGTTGGCGTGCGCACTTGTCTACCAACGGGACATCCAAAATCGATGCTCAATTTTCCATTCCGGGAATTTGGTGAAAGTCAAAACTCGATCGTGCATTTTCCCTAGATTTGGGCTTAAAGGGTGTGAAATTAGCTCGCAACGTCACGATAGTTGGCGGTGGACGCTCGTCTACCAATATAACATCCAAATCTATTCGCAAATTTAAATTCCGAGAAGTTGGTCAAAGGTTGAAAATCGACCGTGCATTTTCGCTAGACTTGGGCTTAAAGGGGGAGAAAATAGCTCGGAACGTCACGAAAGTTTGCGTGCGCATTTGTCTACCAACGGGACATCCAAATCTATGCTCAATTTTTAATTCCGAGAAGTTGGTCAAATTGGAAACTCGACCGTGCGTTTTCACTAGACTTTGGCTTAAAGGAGGAGAAAATAGCTCAGAACGTCACAAAAGTTAGTGTGGACGCTTGTCTACCGATGGGACATCCAAAACTATTCTCAAATTTCAATTCCGAGAAGTTGGTAAAAGTTGAAACTGAATCGTGCGTTTTCTCTAGACTTGGGCCTTAAAGGGGGAGAAAATAGCTCGGAACGTCACAAAAGTTGGTGTGGACACTTGTCTACCAATGGGATATCCAAATCTATGCTCAATTTTCAATTCCGAGAAGTTGGTCAAATTGGAAACTCGACCGTGCGTTTTCGCTCGACTTGGGCTTAAAGGGGGAGAAAATAGCTCGGAACGTCACGAAAGATGGTGTGGACGCTTGTCTACCAATGGGACATCCAAAACTATTCTTAAATTTCAATTCCGAGAAGTTGGTCAAAGTTGAAAATCGACCGTGCATTTTCGCTAGACTTGGGCTGAAAGGGTGAGAAAATAGCTCGGAATGTCACGAAAAGTTGGGTGTGCGCATTTGTCTACCAATGGGACATCCAAATCTATGCTCAATTTTTAATTCCGAGAAGTTAGTCAAATTCAAAACTCGACCATGCGTTTTCGCTAGACATAGGCTTAAAGGGTGAGAAAATAGCTCGGAACTTCACGAAAGCTGACATGCGCATTTGTCTACCAACGGGACATCCAAATCTATGCTCAATTTTCAATTACGAGAAGTTGCTCAAATTCGAAACTCGACCGTGCGTTTTCGCTAGGACTTGGGCTTAAAGGGGCAGAAAATAGCTTGAAACGTCACAAAAGTTGGTGTGGACGCTTGTCGACTAATGGGACATCCAAAACTATCCTCAAATTTCAATTCCGAGAAGTTAGTCAAAGTTGAAACTCGTTCGTGCGTTTTCGCTAGACTTGGGATTAAAGGGTGTTAAAATAGCTCGAAACGTTACGAAAGTTGGCGTGGACGCTCGTCTACCAATGTGACATCCAAATCCATTCTCAAATTTGAATTCCGAGAAGTTGGTCAAAGTTTAAAATCGACCGTGCATTTTCGCTAGACTTAGGCTTAAAGGGGTGAGAAAATAGCTCGGAACGTCACGAAAGTTGGCGTGCGCATTTGTCTACCAACGGGACATCCAAATCTATGCTCAATTTTCAATTCCGAGAAGTTCGTCAAACTGGAAACTCGACCGTTGCATTTTTGCTCGACTTGAGCATAAAGGGTGTGAAATTAGCTCGTAATGTGACGAAAGTTGGCTGGTGCGCATTTGTCTACCAACGGGACATCCAAATCTATGCTCACTTTTTAATTCCGAGAAGTTGGTCAAATTCGAAACTTGACCGTGCGTTTTCGCTCGACTTAGGCTTAAAGGGTGAGAAAATAGCTCGGAACGTCACGAAAGTTGGTGTGCGCATTTGTCTACCAACGGGACATCCAAATTTAGGCTGAATTTTCAATTCCGAGAAGTTGGTCAAATTGGAAACTCGACAGTGCGTTTTCGATAGACTTGGGCTTAAAGGGGGGAGAAAATAGCTCGGAACGTCACGAAAGTTGGTGTGGACGCTTGTCTACCAATGGGACATCCAAAACTATTCTCAAATTTCAATTCCGAGAAGTTGGTCAAAGTTCAAACTCGATCGTGCGTTTTCGCTAGACTTGGGCCTTAAAGGGGAAGAAAATAGCTCGAAACGTCACGAAAGTTGGTGTGGACGCTTGTCTACCAATGGGACATCCAAAACTATTCTCAAATTTCAATTCCGAGAAGTCGGTCAAAGTTGAAACTCGATCGTGCGTTTTTGCTAGACTTGGGCTTAAATGGTGTGAAAATAGTTCGGAAAATCACGAGAGTTGGCGTGGACGCTCGTCTACCAATGTGACATCCTAATCCATTCTCAAATTTAAATTCCGAGAAGTTGGTCAAAGTTTAAAATCGACCGTGCATTTTCGCTAGACTTAGGCTTAAAGGGTGAAAAAATAGCTCGGAACGTCACGAAAGTTGGTGTGCGCATTTGTTTACCAACGGGGCATCCAAATCTATGCTCAATTTTCAATTCTGAGAAGTTGGTCAAATTTGAAACCTGACCGTGCATTTTCGCTAGACTTTGGCTTAAATGGTGAGAAAATAGATCGGAACGTCACGAAAGTTGGCGTGCGCATTTGTTTACCAACGGGACATCCAAATCTATGCTCAATTTTAATTCTGAGATGTTGGTCAAATTCGAAACCTGACCGTGCATTTTCGCTAGACTTTGGCTTAAAGGGTGAGAAAATAGCTCGGAATGTCACGAAAGTTGGCGTGCGCATTTGTCTCCCAACGAGACATCCAAATCTATGATCAATTTTCAATTATGAGAAGTTGGTCAAATTCGAAACTCGACCTTGCATTTTAGCTAGACTTTGGCTTAAAGGGTGAGAAAATACCTCGGAATGTCACGAAAGTTGGTGTGCGCATTTGTCTACTAACGGGACATCCAAATCTATGCTCAATTTTCAATTCCGAGAAGTTGGTCAATTGGAAACTCGACCGTGCGTTTTCGCTAGACTTGGGCTTAAAGGGGGAGAAAATAGCTCGGAACGTCACAAAAGTTGGTGTTGACGCTTGTCTACCAATGTGACATCCATTCTCAAATTTAAATTCCGAGAAGTTGGTCAAAGTTGAAAATCGACCGTGCATTTTCGCTAGACTTAGGCTTAAAGGGTGAGAAAATAGCTCGGAACGTCACGAAAGTTGGCGTGCGCATTTGCCTACCAACGGGACATCCAAATCTATGCTCAATTTTCAATTCTGAGAAGTTGATCAAATTCGAAAACTCGACCGTACATTTTCGCTAGACTTTGGCTTAAAGGGTGAAAAAAATAGCTCGGAATGTCACGAAACTTGGCGTGCGCATTTGTCTACCAACAGGACATCCAAATCTATGCTCAATTTTTAATTGCGAGATGTTGGTCAAATTCGAAACTCGACCGTGCGTTTTCGCTAGACCTAGGCTTAAAGGGTGAGAAAATAGCTCGGATCATCACGAAAGTGGGCATGCGCATTTGTCTACCAACGGGACATCCAAATCTATGCTCAATTTTCAATTCCGAGAAGTTGGTCAAATTCGAAACTCGATCGTGCCTTTTCGCTAGACTTGGGCTTAAAGGGTGTGAAAATAGCTCAGAACGTTACGACAAGTTGGCGTGGACGCTCGTCTACCAATGTGACATCCAAATATATTCGCAAATTTAAATTCCGAGAAGTAGGTCAAAGTTGAAAATCGACCGTGCATTTTAGCTAGACTTAGGTTTAAGGCGTGAGAAAATAGCTCGAAACATCACGAAAGTTGGTGTGCACGCTTGTCTACCAATGGGACATCCAAAACTATTCTCAAATTTCAATTCCGAGAAGTTAGTCAAAGTTGAAACTCGATTGTGAATTTTCGCTAGACTTGGGCTTAAAGGGTGTGAAAATAGCTCGGAACGTTACGAAAGTTGGCGTGGCGCATTTGCCTACCAACGGGACATCCAAATCTATGCTCAAATTTAAATTCCCAGAAGTTGGTCAAATTCAAAAATCAACCGTGCATTTTCGCTAGACTTGGGCTGAAAGGGTGAGAAAATAGCTCGGAATGTCACGAAACTTGGCGTGCGCATTTGTCTACCAACGGGACATCCAAATCTATGCTCAATTTTCAATTCCGAGAAGTTTGTCAAATTCGAAACTCGATCGTGCCTTTTCGCTAGACTTCGGCTTAAAGGGTGAGAAAATAGCTCGGAATGTCACGAAAGTTGGTGTGCGCATTTGTCTACTAACGGGACATCCAAATCTATGCTCAATTTTCAATTCCGAGAAGTTGGTCAAATTGGAAACTGGACCGTGCGTTTTCGCTAGACTTGGGCTTAAAGGGTGAGAAAATAGCTCGGAATGTCACGAAAGTTGGCGTGCGCATTTGTTTACCAACAGGACATCCAAATCTATGCTCAATTTTCAATTCTAAGAAGTTGGTCAAATTCGAAACTCGACCTTGCATTTTCGCTACACTTTGGCTTAAAGGGTGAGAAAATAGCTCGGAATGTCACGAAAGTTGGCGTGCGCATTTGTCTCCCAACGAGACATCCAAATCTATGCTCAATTTTCAATTCCGAGAAGTTGGTCAAATTCGAAACTCGACCGTAGCATTTTCGCTAGACTTTGGCTTAAAGGGTGAGAAAATAGCTCGGAATGTCACGAAAGTTGGTGTGCGCATTTGTCTACTAACGGGACATCCAAATCTATGCTCAATTTTCAATTCCGAGAAGTTGGTCAAATTGGAAACTTGACCGCCTGCGTTTTCGCTAGACTTGGGCTTAAAGGGGGAGAAAATAGCTCGGAACGTCACGAAAGTTGGTGTTGACGCTTGTCTACCAATGTGACATCAAAATCCATTCTCAAATTTAAATTCCGAGAAGTTGGTCAAGTTGAAAATCGACCGTGCATTTTCGCTAGACTTGGGCTGAAAGGGGTGAGAAAATAGCTCGGAATGTCACGAAAGTTGGTGTGCGCATTTGTCTACCAACGGGACATCCAAATCTATGCTCAATTTTTAATTCCGAGAAGTTGGTCAAATTCGAAACTCGACCATGCGTTTTCGCTAGACATAGGCTTAAAGGGTGAGAAAATAGCTCGGAACTTCACGAAAGCTAACATGCGCATTTGTCTACCAACGGGACATCCAAATCTATGCTCAATTTTCAATTACGAGAAGTTGCTCAAATTCGAAACTCGACCGTAGCGTTTTCGCTAGACTTGGGCTTAAAGGGGGAGAAAATAGCTCGAAACGTCACAAAAGTTGGTGTGGACGCTTGTTGACCAATGGGACATCCAAAACTATCCTCACATTTCAATTCCGAGAAGTTAGTCAAAGTTGAAACTCGTTCGTAGCGTTTTCGCTAGACTTGGGATTAAAGGGTGTTAAAATAGCTCGAAACGTTACGAAAGTTGGCGTGGACGCTCGTCTACCAATGTGACATCCAAATCCATTCTCAAATTTGAATTCGAGAAGTTGGTCAAAGTTTAAAATCGACCGTGCATTTTTCGCTAGACTTAGGCTTAAAGGGTGAGAAAATAGCTCGGAACGTCACGAAAGTTGGCGTGCGCATTTGTCTACCAACGGCACATCCAAATCTATGCTCAATTTTCAATTCCGAGAAGTTGGTCAAATTGGAAACTCGAACCGTGCATTTTTGCTCGACTTGAGCTTAAAGGGTGTGAAATTAGCTCGTAATGTGACGAAAGTTGGCGTGCGCATTTGTCTACCAACGGGACATCCAAATCTATGCTCACTTTTTAATTCCGAGAAGTTGGTCAAATTCGAAACTTGACCGTGCGTTTTCGCTCGACTTAGGCTTAAAGGGTGAGAAAATAGCTCGGAACGTCACGAAAGTTGGCGTGCGCATTTGTCTACCAACGGGACATCCGATTTAGGCTGAATTTTCAATTCCGATAAGTTGGTCAAATTGGAAACTCGACCGTGCGTTTTCGCTAGACTTGGGCTTAAAGGGGGAGAAAATAGCTCGGAACGTCACGAAAGTTGGTGTGGAGGCTTGTCTAGCAATGGGACATCCAAAACTATTCTCAAATTTCAATTCCGAGAAGTTGGTCAAAGTTCAAACTCGATCATGCGTTTTCGCTACACTTGGGCTTAAAGGGGAAGAAAATAGCTCGAAACGTCACGGAAGTTGGTGTGGACGCTTGTCTACCAATGGGACATCCAAAACTATTCTCAAATTTCAATTCCGAGAAGTTGGTCAAAGTTGCTAATCGACGGTGCATTTTCGCTAGACTTAGGTTTAAAGCGTGAGAAAATAGCTCGGAACGTCACGAAAGTTGTTGTGCGCATTTATCTACCAACGGGACATCCAAATCTACGCTCAATTTTTAATTCCAAGAAGTTGGTCAAATTCGAAACTCGACCGTTGCCGTTTTCGCTAGACTTAGGCTTAAAGGTTGAGAAAATAGCTCGGAACGTCACGAAAGTTGGCGTGCGCATTTGTCTACCAACGGGACATCCAAATCTATGCTCAATTTTAATTCCGAGAAGTTGGTCGAATAGGAAACTCTACGGTGCGCTTTCGCTAGACTTGGGCTTAAAGGGGGAGAAAATAGCTCGGAACGTCACGAAAGTTGGCGTGCGCATTTGTCTACCAACGGGACATCCAGATCTATGCTGAATTTTCAATTCCAAGAAGTTGGTCAAATTGGAAACTCGACCGTGCGTTTTCGCTAGACTTGGGCTTAAAGGAGGAGAAAATAGCTCGGAACGTCACAAAAGTTAGTGTGGACGCTTGTCTACCAATGGGACATCCAAAACTATTCTCAATTTCAATTCCGAAAAGTTGGTAAAAGTTGAAACTCGATCGTGCGGGTTTTCGCTAGACTTGGGCTTAAAGGGGGAGAAAATAGCTCGGAACATCACGAAAGTTGGTGGTGGACGCTTGTCTACCAATGGGATATCCAAATCTATGCTCAATTTTCAATTCCGAGAAGTTGGTCAAATTGGAAACTCGACCGTGCGTTTTCGCTCGACTTGGGCTTAAAGGGGGAGAAAATAACCCGGAACGTCACGAAAGTTGGTGTGGACACTTGTCTACCAATGGCACATCCAAAACTATTCTTAAATTTCAATTCCAAGAAGTTGGTCAAAGTTGAAAATCGACCATGCATTTTCGCTAGACTTGGGCTGAAAGGTTGAGAAAATAGCTTGGAATGTCACGGAAGTTGGTGTGCGCATTTGTCTACCAACGGGACATCCAAATCTATGCTCAATTTTAATTCCGAGAAGTTGGTCAAATTCAAAACTCGACCATGTGTTTTCGCTAGACATAGGCTTAAAGGGTGAGAAAATAGCTCGAAACTTCACGAAAGTTGACATGCGCATTTGTCTACCAACGGGACATCCAAATCTATGCTCAATTTTCAATTCCGAGAAGTTGGTCAAATTCGAAACTCGACCGTGCGTTTTCGCTAGACATGGGATTAAAGGTGGAGAAAATAGCTCGAAACGTCACAAAAGTTGATGTGGACCGCTTGTCGACCAATGGGACATCCAAAACTATCCTCAAATTTCAATTCCGAGAAGTTAGTCAAAGTTGAAACTCGTTCTTGCGTTTTCGCTAGACTTGGGCTTAAAGGGTGTTAAAATAGCTCGAAACGTTACGAAAGTTGGCGTGGACGCTCGTCTACCAATGTGACATCCAAATCCATTCTCAAATTTGAATTTCGAGAAGTTGGTCAAAGTTTAAAATCGACCGTGCATTTTCGCTAGACTTAGGCTTAAAGGGTGAGAAAATAGCTCGGAACGTCACAAAAGTTGGCGTGCGCATTTGTCTACCAACGGGACATCCAAATCTATGCTCAATTTTCAATTCCGAGAAGTTGGTCAAATTGGAAACTCGATCGTGCATTTTTGCTTGACTTGAGCTTAAAGGGTGTGAAATTAGCTCGTAATGTGACGAAAGTTGGCATGCGCATTTGTCTACCAACGGGACATCCAAATCTATGCTCACTTTTAATTCCGAGAAGTTGGTCAAATTCGAAACTTGACCGTGCGTTTTCGCTCGACTTAGGCTTAAAGGGTGAGAAAATAGCTTGGAATGTCACTAAAGTTGGCGTGCGCATTTGTCTACCAACGGGACATCCAAATTTAGGCTGAATTTTCAATTCCGAGAAGTTGGTCAAATTGGAAACTCGACCGTGCGTTTTCGCTAGACTTGGGCTTAAAGGGGGAGAAAATAGCTCAGAACGTCACGAAAGTTGGTGTGGACGCTTGTCTACCAATGGGACATCCAAAACGATTCTCAAATTTCAATTCCGAGAAGTTGGTCAAAGTTCAAATCGACCGTGCATTTTCGCTAGACTTAGGCTTAAAGGGTGAAAAAATAGCTCGGAACGTCACGAAAGTTGGCGTGCGCATTTGTTTACCAACGGGACATCCAAATCTATGCTCAATTTTCAATTCTGAGAAGTTGGTCAAATTCGAAACTCGACCGTGCATTTTCGCTAGACTTTGGCTTAAAGGGTGAGAAAATAGCTCGGAATGTCACGAAAGTTGGCGTGCGCATTTGTCTCCCAACGAGACATCCAAATCTATGCTCAATTTTCAATTCCGAGAAGTTTGTCAAATTCGAAACTCGACCGTGCATTTTCGCTAGACTTTGGCTTAAAGGGTGAGAAAATAGCTCGGAATGTCACGAAAGTTGGTGTGCACGCTTGTCTACCAATGGGACATCCAAAACTATTCTCAAATTTCAATTCCGAGAAGTTAGTCAAAGTTGATACTCGATCGTGCATTTTCACTAGACTTGGGCTTAAAGGGTGTGAAAATAGCTCGGAACGTTACGAAAGTTGGCGTGGACGCTCGTCTACCAATGTGACATCCAAATCTATTCGCAAATCTAAATTTCGAAAAGTTGGTCAAAGTTGAAAATCGACGAAGCATTTTCGCTAGACATAGGTTTAAAGCGTGAGAAAATAGCTCGGAACATCACGAAAGTTGGCGTGCGCATTTATCTACCAACGGGACATCGAAATCTATGCTCAATTTTTAATTCCGAGAAGTTGGTCAAATTCAAAATTCGACCGTGCGTTTTCGCTAGACTTGGGCTTAAAGGGGGAGAAAATAGCTCGGAACGTCACGAAAGTTGGCGTGCGCATTTGTCTACCAACGGGACATCCAAATCTATGCTCAATTTTCAATTCCGAGAAGTTGGTCAAATTGGGCTTAAAGGGAAAGAAAATAGCTCGAAACGTCACGAAAGTTGGTGTGGGCGCTTGTCTACCAATGGGACATCCAAAACTATTCTCAAATTTCAATTCCGAGAAGTTGGTCAAAGTTGAAACTCGATCGTGCGTTTTTGCTAGACTTGGGCTTATAGGGTGTGAAAATAGCTCGGAACGTCACGAAAGTTGGCGTGCGCATTTGACTACCAACGGGACATCCAAATCTATGCTCAATTTTCAATTCCGAGAAGTTGGTCAAATTGGAAACTCGACCGTGCATTTTTGCTCGACTTGAGCTTAAAGGGTGTGAAATTAGCTCGTAATGTGACGAAAGTTGGCGTGCGCATTTGGCTACCAACGGGACATCCAAATCTATGCTCACTTTTTAATTCCGAGAAGTTGGTCAAATTCGAAACTTTACCTTGCGTTTTCGCTCGAGTTAGGCTTAAAGGGTGAGAAAATAGCTCGGAACGTCACGAAAGTTGGCGTGCACATTTGTCTACCAACGGGACATCCAAATTTAGGTTGAATTTTCAATTCCGAGAAGTTGGTCAAATTGGAAACTCGACCGTGCGTTTTCGCTAGACTTGGGTTTAAAGGGGGGAGAAAATAGCTCGGAACGTCACGAAAGTTGGTGTGGACGCTTGTCTACCAATGGGACATCCAAAACTATTCTCAAATTTCAATTCCGAGAAGTTGGTCAAAGTTCAAACTCGATCGTGCGTTTTCGCTAGACTTGCGCTTAAAGGGGAAGAAAATAGCTCTAAACGTCACGAAAGTTGGTGTGGGCACTTGTCTACCAATGGGACATCCAAAACTATTCTCAAATTTCAATTCCGAGAAGTTGGTCAAAGTTGAAACTCGACCGTGCGTTTTTGCTAGACTTGGGCTTAAAGGGTGTGAAAATTGCTCGGAACGAAACGAAAGTTGGCATGGACGCTCGTCTACCAATGTGACATCCAAATATATTCGCAAATTTAAATTCCGACAAGTTGGTCAAATTCGAAACTCGACCGTGCATTTTCGATAGACTTAGGTTTAAGGCGTGAGAAAATAGCTCGGAACGTCACGAAAGTTGGTGTGCACGCTTGTCTACTAATGGGACATCCAAAACTATTCTCAAATTTCAATTCTGAGAAGTTAGTCAAAGTTGAAACTCGATCGTGCATTTTCGGTAGACTTGGGCTTAAAGGGTGTGAAAATAGCTCGGAACGTTACGAAAGTTGGCGTGGACGCTCGTCTACCAATGTGACATCCAAATCTATTCGCAACGGGACATCCAAATCTACGCGCAATTTTTAATTTCGAGAAGTTGGTCAAATTCGAAACTCGACCGTGCGTTTTCGCTAGACTTAGGCTTAAAGGGTGAGAAAATAGCTCGGAACGTCACGAAAGTTGGCGTGCGCATTTGTCTACCAACGGGACATCCAAATCTATGCTGAATTTTCAATTCCGAGAAGTTGGTCGAATTGGAAACTCTACGGTGCGCTTTCGCTCGACTTGAGCTTAAAGGGTGTGAAATTAGCTCGGAACGTCACGAAAGTTGGCGTGCGCATTTGCCTACCAACGGGACATCCAAATCTATGCTCAATTTTCAATTCTGAGAAGTTGGTCAAATTCGAAACTCGACCATGCATTTTCGCTAGACTTTGGCTTAAAGGGTGAGAAAATAGCTCCGAATGTCACGAAACTTGGTGTGTGCATTTGTCTACCAATAGGACATCCAAATCTATGCTCAATTTTTAATTCCGAGATGTTGGTCAAATTCGAAACTCGACCGTGCGTTTTCGCTAGACCTAGGCTTAAAGGGTGAGAAAATAGCTCGGAACGTCACGAAAGTTGGCATGCGCATTTGTCTACCAACGGGACATCCAAATCTATGCTCAATTTTCAATTCCGAGAAGTTGGTCAAATTTGAAACTCGATCGTGCCTTTTCGCTAGAATTGGGCTTAAAGGGTGTGAAGATAGCTCAGAACGTTACGAAAGTTGGCGTGGACGCTCGTCTACCAATGTGACATCCAAATATATTCACAAATTTGAATTCTGAGAAGTTGGTCAAAGTTGAAAATCGACCGTGCATTTTCGCTAGACTTAGGTTTAAGGCGTGAGAAAATAGCACGGAACGTCATGAAAGTTGGTGTGCACGCTTGTCTACCAATGGGACACCCAAAACTATTCTTAAATTTCAATTCCGAGAAGTTAGTCAAAGTTGAAACTCGATCGTGCATTTTCGCTAGACTTGGGCTTAACGGGTGTGAAAATAGCTCGGAACGTTACGAAAGTTGGCGTGGACGCTCGTCTACCAATGTGACATCCAAATCTATTCGCAAATCTAAATTTCGAGAAGTTGGTCAAAGTTGAAAATCGATGGTGCATTTTCGCTAGACTTAGGTTTAAAGCGTGAGAAAATAGCTCGGAACGTCACGAAAGTTGGCGTGCGCATTTGTCTACCAACGGGACATCCAAATCTATGCTGAATTTTCAATTCCGGGAAGTTGGTCGAATTGGAAACTCTACGGTGCACTTTCGCTCGACTTGAGCTTAAAGGGTGTGAAACTAGCTTGTAATGTGACGAAAGTTGGCGTGCACATTTGTCTACCAACGGGACATCCAAATCTATGCTGAATTTTCAATTCTGAGAAGTTGGTCAAATTGGAAACTCGACCGTGCATTTTCGATAGACATGGGCTTAAAGGGGGAGAAAATAGCTCGGAACATCACGAAAGTTGGCGTGCGCATTTTTCTACCAACGGGACATCCAGATCTATGCTGAATTTTCAATTCCAAGAAGTTGGTGAAATTGGAAACTCGACCGTGCGTTTTCGCTAGACTTGGGCTTAAAGGGGGAGAAAATTGCTCGGAACGTCACGAAAGTTGCTGTGGACGCTTGTCTACCAATGTGACATCTAAAACTATTCTCAAATTTCAATTCCGAGAAGTTTGTCCTAAGTTGATACTCGATCATGCGTTTTCACTAGACTTGGGCTTAAAGGGTGTGAAATTAGCTCGAAATCTAACAAAAGTTATTGTGCGCAAATTTCTACAAATGGGACATCCAAAACAATGCTCAATCTTCAATTACGAGAAGTTGGTGAAAGTTGAAACTCGACCGTACATTTTCGGAAGAGGAGAAAATAGCTTGGAACGTCACGAAAATTGGTGTGGATGCTTGTCTACCAATGGGACATCCAAAACTATTCTCAAATTTCAATTCCAAGAAATTGGTCAACGTCGAAACGCCACCATGAGTTTTCTCTAGACTTGGGATTAAAGTGTCTAAAATTAGTTCGTAAAATCACGAAAGTTGAAGTGCGCACATGTCTACAAATGTGACATCCTAATCTATTCTCAAATTTAAATTGTGAGAGGTTGGTCAATGTTGAAAATCGACCGTGCGTTTTCCCTAGACTTGGGATTAAAGGGTGTGAAATTAGTTCGGAACGTCATGAAAGTTGGCGTGCGCACTTGTCTACCAACGGGACATCCAAATCTATGCTCAATTTTACATTCCGTGAATTTGGTGAAAGTCGAAACTCGATCGTGCATTTTCCCTAGATTTGGGCTTAAAGGGTGTGAAATTAGCTCGCAACGTCACGATAGTTGGCGTGGACGCTCGTCTACCAATGTAACATCCAAATCTATTCGCAAATTTAAATTCCGAGAAGTTGGTCAAAGTTGAAAATCGACCGTGCATTTTCGCTACACTTAGGCTTAAAGGGTGAGAAAATAGCTTGGAACGTCACGAAAGTTGGCGTGCGCATTTGTCTACCAACGGGACATCCAAATCTATGCTCAATTTTCAATTCCGAGAAGTTGGTCAAAATTGAAACTCGACCGTGCGTTTTCGCTAGACTTGGGCTTAAAGGAGGAGAAAATAGCTCGGAACGTCACAAAAGTTAGTGTGGACGCTTGTCTACCAATGGGACATCCAAAACTATTCTCAAATTTCAATTCCGAGAAGTTGGTCAAAGTTCAAACTCGGTCGTGCGTTTTCGCTAGACTTGGGCTTAAAGGGGGAGAAAATAGCTCGGAACGTCACGAAAGTTGGTGTGGACGCTTGTCTACCAATGGGATATCCAAATCTATGCTCAATTTTTAATTCCGAGAAGTTGGTCAAATTGGAAACTCGACCTTGCGTTTTCGCTCGACTTGGGCTTAAAGGGGGAGAAAATAGAGCGGAACGTCACGAAAGTTGTTGTGGACGCTTGTCTACCAATGGGACATCCAAGACTATTCTTAAATTTCAATTCCGAGAAGTTGGTCAAAGTTGAAAATCGACCGTGCATTTTCGCTAGACTTGGGCTGAAAGGGTGAGAAAATAGCTCGGAATGTCACGAAAGTTGGTGTGCGCATTTGTCTACCAACGGGACATCCAAATCTATGCTCAATTTTTAATTTCGAGAAGTTGGTCAAATTCGAAACTTGACCATGCGTTTTCGCTAGACATAGGCTTAAAGGGTGAGAAAATAGCTCGGAACTTCACGAAAGATGACATGCGCATTTGTCTACCAACGGGACATCCAAATCTATGCTCAATTTTCAATTCCGAGAAGTTGGTCAAATTCGAAACTCGATCGTGCGTTTTCGCTAGACTTGGTCTTAAAGGGGGAGAAAATAGTTCGAAACGTCACAAAAGTTGGTGTGGACGCTTCTCGACCAATGGGACATCCAAAACTATCCTCAAATTTCAATTCCGAGAAGTTAGTCAAAGTTGAAACTCGTTCGTGCGTTTTCGCTAGACTTGGATGTTAAAATAGCTCAAAACGTTACGAAAGTTGGCGTGGACGCTCGTCTACCAATGTGACATCCAAATCCATTCTCAAATTTGAATTCCGAGAAGTTGGTCAAAGTTTAAAATCGACCGTGCATTTTCGCTAGACTTAGGCTTAAAGGGTGAGAAAATAGCTCGGAACGTCACGAAAGTTGGCGTGCGCATTTGTCTACCAACGGGACATCCAAATCTATGCTCAATTTTCAATTCCGAGAAGTTGGTCAAATTGGTAACTCGACTGTGCATTTTTGCTCGACTTGAGCTTAAAGGGTGTGAAATTAGCTTGTAATGTGACGAAAGTTGCCGTGCGCATTTGTCTACCAACGGGACATCCAAATTTAGGCTGAATTTTCAATTTCGAGAAGTTGGTCAAATTGGAAACTCGACCGTGCGTTTTCGCTAGACTTGGGCTTAAAGGGGGAGAAAATAGCTCGGAACGTCACGAAAGTTGGTGTGGATGCTTCTCTACCAATGGGACATCCAAAACTATTCTCAAATTTCAATTCCGAGAAGTTGGTCAAAGTTCAAACTTGATCGTGCGTTTTCGCTACACTTGGGCTTAAAGCGGAAGAAAATAGCTCGAAACGTCACGAAAGTTGGTGTGGACGCTTGTCTACCAATGGGACATCCAAAACTACTCTCAAATTTCAATTCCGAGAAGTTGGTCAAAGTTGAAACTCGATCGTGCTTTTTTGCTAGACTTGGGCTTAAAGGGTGTGAAAATAGCTCGGAACGTCACGAAAGTTGGCGTGGACGCTCGTCTACTAATGTGACATCCTAATCCATTCTCAAATTTAAATTCCAAGAAGTTGGTCAACGTTCAAAATCGACCGTGCATTTTCGCTAGACTTAGGCTTAAAGGGTGAAAAAATAGCTCGGAACGTCACGAAAGTTGGCGTGCGCATTTGTTTACCAACGGGACATCCAAATCTATGCTCAATTTTCAATTTTGAGAAGTTGGTCAAATTCGAAACTCGACCGTGCATTTTCGCTAGACTTTGGCTTAAAGGGTGAGAAAATAGCTCGGAATGTCACGAAAGTCGGCGTGTGCATTTGTCTCCCAAGGAGACATCCAAATCTATGCTCAATTTTCAATTCCGAGAAGTTGGTGAAATTCGAAACTCGACCGTGCATTTTCGAAAGAGTTTGGCTTAAAGGGTGAGAAAATAGCTCGGAATGTCACAAAAGTTGGTGTGCGCATTTGTCTACTAGCGGGACATCCAAATCTACGCTCAATTTTCAATTCGGAGAATTTGGTGATTTGAAACTCGACCGTGCATTTTCGAAAGACTTTGGCTTAAAGGGTGAGAAAATAGCTCGGAATGTCACGAAAGTTGGTGTGCGCATTTGTCTACCAACAGGACGTTCAAATCTATGCTCAATTTTCAATTCTGAGAAGTTGGTCAAATTCGAAACTCGACCGTGCATTTTCGCTAGACTTTGGCTTGAAGGGTGAGAAAATAACTCGGAATGTCACGAAACTTGGCGTGCGCATTTGTCTACCAACAGGACATCCAAATCTATGCTCAATTTTTAATTCCGAGATGTTGGTCAAATTCGAAACTCGACCGTGCGTTTTCGCTAGACCTAGGCTTAAAGGGTGAGAAAATAGCTCGGAACGTCACGAAAGTTGGCATGCGTATTTGTCTACCAACGGGACATCCAAATCTATGCTCAATTTTCAATTCTGAGAAGTTGGTCAAATTCGAAACTCGATCGTGCCTTTTCGCTAGACTTGGGCTTAAAGGGTGTGGAAATAGCTCAGAACGTTACGAAAGTTGGCGTGGACGCTCGTCTACCAATGTGACATCCAAATATATTCGCAAATTTAAATTCCGAGAAGTTGGTCAAAGTTGAAAATCGACCATGCATTTTCGCTAGACTTAGGTTTAAGGCGTGAGAAAATAGCTCGAAACGTCACGAAAGTTGGTGTGGACACTTTTCTACCAATGGGACATCCAAAACTATTCTCAAATTTCAATTCCGAGAAGTCGGTCAAAGTTGAAACTCGATCGTGCGTTTTTGCTAGACTTGGGCTTAAAGGGTGTGAAAATAGCTCGGAACGTGACGAACGTTGGCGTGGACGCTCGGCGTGGACGCTCGCCTACCGGGAAGTTGGTCGAATTGGAAACTCTACGGTGCGCTTTCGCTCGACTTGAACTTAAAGGGTGTGAAACTAGCTCGTAATGTGACGAAAGTTGGCGTGCACATTTTTCTACCAACGGGACATCCAAATCTATGTTGAATTTTCAATTCTGAGAAGTTGGTCAAATTGGAAACTCGACCGTGCGTTTTCGCTAGACTTGGGCTTAAAGGGGGAGAAAATAGCTCGGAACGTCATGAAAGTTGGCGTGCGCATTTGTCTACCAACGGGACATCCAGATCTATGCTGAATTTTCAATTCCAAGAAGTTGGTGAAATTGGAAACTCGACCGTGTGTTTTCGCTAGACTTGGGCTTAAAGGGGGAGAAAATAGCCCGGAACGTCACGAAAGTTGCTGTGGACGCTTGTCTACCAATGGGACATCTAAAACTATTCTCAAATTTCAATTCCGAGAAGTTTGTCCTAAGTTCATACTCGATCGTGCGTTTTCGCTAGACTTGGGCTTAAAGGGTGTGAAATTAGCTCGGAATCTAACGAAAGTTGTTGTGCGGAAATTTCTACAAATGGGACATCCAAAACAATGCTCAATCTTCAATTACGAGAAGTTGGTGAAAGTTGAAACTCGACCGTACGTTTTCGATAGAGGAGAAAATAGCTTGGAACGTCACGAAAATTGGTGTGGATGCTTGTCTACCAATGGGACATCCAAAACTATTCTCAAATTTCAATTCCAAGAAATTGGTCAAAGTCGAAACGCCACCATGCGTTTGCTCTAGACTTGGGACTAAAGTGTCTGAAATTAGTTCGTAAAATCACGAAAGTTGAAGTGCGCACATGTCTACAAATGTGACATCCAAATCTATTCTCAAATTTAAATTGTGAGAGGTTGGTCAAAGTTGAAAATCGACCGTGCGTTTTCCCTAGACTTGGGCTTAAAGGGTGTGAAATTAGTTCGAAACGTCATGAAATTTGGCGTGCGCACTTGTCTACCAACGGGACATCCAAATCTATGCTCAATTTTCCATTCCGGGAATTTGGTGAAAGTCGAAACTCGATCGTGCATTTTCCCTAGATTTGGGCTTAAAGGGTGTGAAATTAGCTCGCAACGTCACGATAGTTGGCGTGGACGCTCGTCTACCAATGTAACATCCAAATCTATTCGCAAATTTAAATTCCGAGAAGTTGGTCAAAGTTGAAAATCGACCATGCATTTTCGCTAAATTAGGCTTAAAGGGTGAGAAAATAGCTTGGAACGTCACGAAAGTTGGCGCGCGCATTTGTCTACCAACGGGACATCCAAATCTATGCTCAATTTTCAATTCCGAGAAGTTGGTCAAATTTGAAACTCGACCGTGCGTTTTCGCTAGACTTGGGCTTAAAGGAGGAGAAAATAGCTCGGAACGTCACAAAAGTTAGTGTGGACGCTTGTCTACCAATGGGACATCCAAAACTATTCTCAAATTTCAATTCCGAGAAGTTGGTAAAAGTTGAAACTCGATCGTGCGTTTTCGCTAGACTTGGGCTTAAAGGGGGAGAAAATAGCTCGGAACGTCACGAAAGTTGGTGTGGACGCTTGTCTACCAATGGGATATCCAAATCTATGCTCAATTTTTAATTCCGAGAAGTTGGTCAAATTCGAAACTCGACCATGCGTTTTCGCTAGACATAGGCTTAAAGGGTGAGAAAATAGCTCGGAACTTCACAAAAGCTGACATGCGCATTTGTCTACCAACGGGACATCCAAATCTATGCTCAATTTTCAATTCCAAGAAGTTGGTCAAATTCGAAACTCGACCGTGCGTTTTCGCTAGCCTTGGGCTTAAAGGGGGAGAAAATAGCTCGAAACATCACAAAACTTGGTGTGGACGCTTGTCGACCAATGGGACATCCAAAACTATCCTCAAATTTCAATTCCGAGAAGTTAGTCAAAGTTGAAACTCGTTCGTGCGTTTTCGCTAGACTTGGGCTTAAAGGGTGTTAAAATAGCTCGAAACGTTACGAAAGTTGGCGTGGACGCGCGTCTACCAATGTGACATCCAAATCCATTCTCAAATTTGAATTCCGAGAAGTTGGTCAAAGTTTAAAATCAACGTGCATTTCCGCTATACTTAGACTTAAAGGGTGAGAAAATAGCTCGGAACGTCACGAAAGTTGGCGTGCGAATTTGTCTACCAACGGGACATCCAAATCTATGCTCAATTTTCAATTTCGAGAAGTTGGTCAAATTGGAAACTCGACCGTGCGTTTTCGCTAGACTTGGGCTTAAAGGGGGAGAAAATAGCTCAGAACGTCACGAAAGTTGGTGTGGACGCTTGTCTACCAATGGGACATCCAAAACTATTCTCAAATTTCAATTCCGAGAAGTTGGTCAAAGTTCAAACTCGATCGTGCGTTTTCGCTAGACTTGGGCTTAAAGGGGAAGAAAATAGCTCGAAACGTCACGAAAGTTGGTGTGGACGCTTGTCTACCAATGGGACATCCAAAACTATTCTCAAATTTCAATTCCGAGAAGTCGGTCAAAGTTGAAACTCGATCGTGCGTTTTTGCTAGACTTGGGCTTAAAGGGTGTGAAAATAGCTCGGAACGTGACGAAAGTTGGCGTGGACGCTCGCCTACCAATGTGACATCCTAATCCATTCTCAAATTTAAATTCCGAGAAGTTGGTCAAAGTTCAAAATCGACCGTGCATTTTCGCTAGACTTAGGCTTAAAGGGTGAAAAAATAGCTCGGAACGTCACGAAAGTTGTCGTGCGCATTTGTTTACCAACGGGACATCCAAATCTATGCTCAATTTTCAATTCTGAGAAGTTGGTCAAATTCGAAACTCGACAGTGCATTTTCGCTAGACTTTGGCTTAAAGGGTGAGAAAATAGCTCGGAATGTCACGAAATTTGGCGTGCGCATTTGTCTCCCAACGGGACATCCAAATCTATGCTCAATTTTCAATTTCGAGAAGTTGGTCAAATTGGAAACTTGACCGTAGCGTTTTCGCTAGACTTGGGCTTAAAGGGGGAGAAAATAGCTCGGAACGTCACGAAAGTTGGTGTGGACGCTTGTCTACCAATGGGACATCCAAAACTATTCTCAAATTTCAATTCCGAGAAGTTGGTCAAAGTTCAAACTCGATCGTGCGTTTTCGCTAGACTTGGGCTTAAAGGGGAAGAAAATAGCTCGAAACGTCACGAAAGTTGGTGTGGACGCTTGTCTACCAATGGGACATCCAAAACTATTCTCAAATTTCAATTCCGAGAAGTCGGTCAAAGTTGAAACTCGATCGTGCGTTTTTGCTAGATTTGGGCTTAAAGGGTGTGAAAATAGCTCGGAACGTGACGAAAGTTGGCGTGGACGCTCGCCTACCAATGTGACATCCTAATCCATTCTCAAATTTAAATTCCGAGAAGTTGGTCAAAGTTCAAAATCGACCGTGCATTTTCGCTAGACTTAGGCTTAAAGGGTGAAAAAATAGCTCGGAACGTCACGAAAGTTGTCGTGCGCAATTGTTTACCAACGGGACATCCAAATCTATGCTCAATTTTCAATTCTGAGAAGTTGGCCAAATTTGAAACTCGACCGTGCATTTTCGCTAGACTTTGGCTTAAAGGGTGAGAAAATAGCTCGGAATGTCACGAAACTTGGCGTGCGCATTTGTCTACCAACAGGACATCCTATGCTCAATTTTTAATTCCGAGATGTTGGTCAAATTCAAAACTCGACCGTGCGTTTTCGCTAGACCTAGGCTTAAAGGGTGAGAAAATAGCTCGGAACGTCACGAAAGTTGGCATGCGCATTTGTCTACCAACGGGACATCCAAATCTATGCTCAATTTTCAATTCCGAGAAGTTGGTCAAATTCGAAACTCGACCGTGCGTTTTCGCTAGACTTAGGCTTAAAGGGTGAGAAAATAGCTCGGAACGTCACGAAAGTTGGCATGCGCATTTGTCTACCAACGGGACATCCAAATCTATGCTGAATTTTCAATTTCGGGAAGTTGGTCGAATTGGAAACTCTATGGTGCGCTTTCGCTCGACTTGAGCTTAAAGGGTGTGAAATTAGCTCGTAATGTGACGAAAGTTGGCATGCACATTTGTCTACCAACGGGACATCCAAATCCATGCTGAATTTTCAATTCTGAGAAGTTGGTCAAATTGGAAACTTGACAGTGCGTCTTCGCTAGACTTGGGCTTAAAGGGGGAGAAAATAGCTCGGAACGTCACGAAAGTTGGCGTGCGCATTTGTCTACCAACGGGACATCCAGATCTATGCTGAATTTTCAATTCCAAGAAGTTGGTCAAATTGGAAACTCGACCGTGCGTTTTCGCTAGACTTGGGCTTAAAGGGGGAGAAAATAGCTCGGAACGTCACGAAAGTTGCTGTGGACACTTGTCTACCAATGGGACATCTAAAACTATTCTCAAATTTCAATTCCGAGAAGTTTGTCCTAAGTTGATACTCGATCGTGCGTTTTCGCTAGACTTGGGCTTAAAGGGTGTGAAATTAGCTCGGAATCTAACGAAAGTTGTTGTGCGCAAATTTCTACAAATGGGACATCCAAAAAATGCTCAATCTTCAATTACGAGAAGTTGGTGAAAGTTGAAACTCGACCGTACGTTTTCGGTAGAGGAGAAAATAGCTTGGAACGTCACGAACATTGGTGTGGATGCTTGTCTACCAATGGGACATCCAAAACTATTCTTAAATTTCAATTCCAAGAAATTGGTCAACGTCGAAACACCACCATGCGTTTTCTATAGACTTGGGATTAAAATGTCTGAAATTAGTTCGTAAAATCACGAAAGTTGAAGTGCGCACATGTCTACAAATGTGACATCCAAATCTATTCTCAAATTTAAATTGTGAGAGGTTGGTCAAAGTTGAAAATCGACCGTGTGTTTTCCCTAGACTTGGGCTTAAAGGGTGTGAAATTAGTTCGCAACGTCATGAAAGTTGGCGTGCGCACTTGTCTACCAACGGGACATCCAAATCTATGCTCAATTTTCCATTCCAGGAATTTGGTGAAAGTCGAAACTCGATCGTGCATTTTCCCTAGATTTGGGCTTAAAGGGTGTGAAATTAGCTCGCAACGTCACGATAGTTGGCTTGGACGCTCGTCTACCAATGTAACATCCAAATCTATTCGCAAATTTAAATTCCGAGAAGTTGGTCAAAGTTGAAAATCGACCGTGCATTTTCGCTACACTTAGGCTTAAAGGGTGAGAAAATAGCTTGGAACGTCACGAAAGTGTTGGTCAATTTTAATGTTACTTAATTAACCTCCAATTAATTGTCAACCAGGGTGCGTAAACTTTGAGCTGCTACACTATATGTGCGGGCAAAGTAGTCTTAATGCTCATACTTCAAGAAATTCTAGTCTACTCACAAACAAAAATGAAATTGACAAAGCTATTACTGTATTGAATGATCAATGCTAAGGGTTCCTAGGTCTATCATAAAGAAAAGGAAATCAATTTGTTGATTCCTATCGTACTGTCAAATTCAATATAACTCACAGCAACCTACAGCAATCTTCCAAAGAAATACTAATCTTCCAAAGAAATACTAAACTACAGCAATCTTTCAAAACAATACTAAACTACAGCAATCTTAAGCTACAGCAATTATGGTTTACTCTTCAAAACAAACAGCCTGCTCAATCAATCTTAGTGACCTTGTGTTGTATCTAAAACTTCCAACCATTAATCTTACAAAGTCTGATGCTAAAATCTACACAAACACTCTCAAATAATTATTGAAATGAAACTTGTTTCCTCTCAACTCTAAATTGTCCACAAACAGCTTAACAAAAGGAAGTTTGGCTTGCTGCTACTATTGAAACATACCCTGCCTGCATTTTGTGCATACGAATGCACATAAAAGACTGCTGAGATTATTCAGAAAATATACGCCAATGAATGTTAGGACTGTTCAAGAGATATTCACTCATTCTCGTCTATATGTAGACTATGAGATTGGTGTTCAATCCTAGGAAATAGTACTGTAAATTATGATATTTTTTTCTGATTTCATTCAATACCAAGAAAACATAATCCAAACTCCTATTTGGCCAATACAAAAATGCTATTTAAAAAGCCCTAAATTACTCTATAAACTAAAGTCTTCAAATCTTTTGCTAACTCCACAAATGCTGCAAATTCTTTTGAAATCCACACAACACAATCAGAAAATATCTTACAGTCTTATAAGCTCACGAGTCGAAAGAATTAAACCGCTGTTGGAGCTATTCACTAGCTGCTACAGTGCTAATAACAAAAGAAATATGAGATTTCAATCTAGTCTTTTCATTAAATCGATTCTACAATAAACCAAATCAAATCCATTACACAGTTTATAAATGCCATAGCTTTGGGAAAAAGAATCATATCCATCAATGAGAAACACCACACTGAAAACTAAAGAATACAAAGCCACTCTTATTAATTTATTAAATCAGTTCTACAGCTAGACTGAGTGCATGTAATAGTAATTTATCTTCTACAAACACAAACCTTATTCTGAAGCACAAGTAAACAAAACCATTATCATTCTATTATGAACAATTCCAGAGTATATAAGCTTCACTCTACTTACAGAAATACAAACCACACGTAAATACAAAGGATCGGTGTTGAAGGTGGGCCCTGCCCTTCAACGCCTGCCAGTCTTAAATCGAAGCTTTAAAGAAGATAAACGTTGGATCTATTGATAAAAATAAAGTTTTACAGTCTTCTCCTGTATATCTCCTTCTCTAGCTTTATTTATACATGAACAGATGGACAAGATCCATCCCAAAATTCAGAAATTCGAGCAACTACCCAGAAAACGACCAACACCAAATCTGGCAAAACCACGTCTGTTCCGGAAGGTATTTCTCCACATTCGTTCAGAAATTCTGAAAACTGCCCGCGGTTAGGGTTAAATGGGGCCATTTGTGAAGTGGGTTTCGAACCGTTTTGAAAAATTCCCAACCGTTTGTTCAGAAATTGAGCCCGAAATCAGGGTCCTGATCAAGGACGGAAATGCCATTTTCAGCAAATGACATCCTCAGAACAGCACTGGATAACTGCACCTGCGTCCTGGAAGAGATTGGAAATCAAACAAGATGTTATCTTGAGCAATAAAATCCCCCAAATCTCTAGTTCAGCCAACATAGATCTTCTTTGGAGCGCCGGGACAAGCGTTGGGCCAAATAACCAAAAGACTCCTGCATAAAAGAAATAAAGACTCATTAATTGACCCATTATTAAATGAAAACTAAAGGTTCCATTATATACATAAAACAAAGCAAAATAATAAATAAACAATTAAAAAGTCACTTACCAAAGCTCCTAGCAATGTTGCTCTTCAACAGGCATAACCATGCACAAAACAACACTAAATAAAGCTGATGATTACTTGGTTTCATGAGACTTAAACTAGAAAATATTGTGCTGAACAGTCAAAATAGGAGGCCAACAGAAAGTTTGCGTGCGCATTTGTCTACCAACGGGACATCCAAATCTATGCTCAATTTTCAATTCCGAGAAGTTGGTCAAATTGGAAACTCGACCGTGCGTTTTCGCTAGACTTGGGCTTAAAGGAGGAAAAAAATAGCTCGGAACGTCACAAAAGTTAGTGTGGACGCTTGTCTACCAATGGGACATCCAAAACTATTCTCAAATTTCAATTCCGAAAAGTTGGTAAAAGTTGAAACTCGATCGTGCGTTTTCGCTAGACTTGGGCTTAAAGGGGGAGAAAATAGCTCGGAACGTCACGAAAGTTGGTGTGGACGCTTGTCTACCAATGGGATATCCAAATCTATGCTCAAGTTTCAATTCCGAGAAGTTGGTCAAATTGGAAACTCGACCGTGCGTTTTCGCTCGACTTGGGCTTAAAGGGGGAGAAAATAGCTCGGAACGTCACGAAAGTTGGTGTGGACGCTTGTCTACCAATGGGACATCCAAAACTATTCTTAAATTTCAATTCCGAGAAGTTGGTCAAAGTTGAAAATCGACCGTGCATTTTCGCTAGACTTGGGTTGAAAGGGTGAGAAAATAGCTCGGAATGTCACGGAAGTTGGTGTGCGCATTTGTCTACCAACGGGACATCCAAATCTATGCTCAATTTTTAATTCCGAGAAGTTGGTCAAATTCAAAACTCGACCATGCGTTTTCGCTATACATAGGCTTAAAGGGTGAGAAAATAGCTCGGAACTTCACGAAAGCTGACATGCACATTTGTCTACCAACGGGACATCCAAATCTATGCTCAATTTTCAATTACGAGAATTTGGTCAAATTCAAAACTCGACCGTGCATTTTCGCTAGAATTGGGCTTAAAGGGGGAGAAAATAGCTCGAAACATCACAAAAGTTGGTGTGGATGCTTGTCGACCAATGGGACATCCAAAACTATCCTCAAATTTCAATTCCGAGAAGTTAGTCAAAGTTGAAACTCGTTCGTGCGTTTTCGCTAGACTTGGGATTAAAGGGTGTTAAAATAGCTCGAAACGTTACGAAAGTTGGCGTGGATGCTCGTCTACCAATGTGACATCCAAATCCATTCTCAAATTTGAATTCCGAGAAGTTGGTCAAAGTTTAAAATCGACCGTGCATTTTCGCTAGACTTAGGCTTAAAGGGTGAGAAAATAGCTCGGAACGTCACGAAAGTTGGATTGCGCATTTGTCTACCAACGGGACATCCAAATCTATGCTCAATTTTCAATTCCGAGAAGTTGGTCAAATTGGAAACTCGACCGTGCATTTTTGCTCGACTTGAGCTTAAAGGGTGTGAAATTAGCTCGTAATGTGACGAAAGTTGGCGTGCGCATTTGTCTACCAACGGGACATCCAAATCTATGCTCACTTTTTAATTCCGAGAAGTTGGTCAAATTCGAAACTTGACCGTGCGTTTTCGCTCGACTTAGGCTTAAAGGGTGAAAAAATAGCTCGGAACGTCACGAAAGTTGGCGTGCGCATTTGTCTACCAACGGGACATCCAAATTTAGCCTGAATTTTCAATTCCGAGAAGTTGGTCAAATTGGAAACTCGACCGTGCGTTTTCGCTAGACTTGGGCTTAAAGGGGGAGAAAATAGCTCGAAACGTCACGAAAGTTGGTGTGGACGCTTGTCTACCAATGGGACATAAAAAAACTATTCTCAAATTTCAATTCCGAGAAGTTGGTCAAAGTTCAAACTCGATTGTGCGTTTTCGCTAGACTTGGGCTTAAAGGGGAAGAAAATAGCTCGAAACGTCACGAAAGTTAGTGTGGACGCTTGTCTACCAATGGGACATCCAAAACTATTCTCAAATTTCAATTCCGAGAAGTCGATCAAAGTTGAAACTCGATCGTGCGTTTTTGCTAGACTTGGGCTTAAAGGGTGTGAAAATAGCTCGGAACGTCACGAAAGTTGGCGTGGACGCTCGTCTACCAATGTCACATCCTAATCCATTCTCAAATTTAAATTCCGAGAAGTTGGTCAAAGTTCAAAATCGACCGTGCATTTTCGCTAGACTTAGGCGCTTAAAGAGTGAAAAAATAGCTCGGAACGTCACGAAAGTTGGCATGCGCATTTGTTTACCAACGGGACATCCAAATCTATGCTCAATTTTCAATTCCGAGAAGTTGGTCAAATTCGAAACTCGACCGTGCATTTTCGCTAGAATTGGCTTAAAGGGTGAGAAAATAGCTCGGAATGTCACGAAAGTTGGCGTGCGCATTTGTCTCCCAACGAGACATCCAAATCTATGCTCAATTTTCAATTCCGAGAAGTTGGTCAAATTCGAAACTTGACCGTGCATTTTCGCTAGACTTTGGCTTAAAGGGTGACAAAATAGCTTGGAATGTCACGAAAGTTGGTGTGCGCATTTGTCTACTAACGGGACATCCAAATCTATGCTCAATTTTCAATTCCGAGAAGTTGGTCAAATTGGAAACTCGACCGTGCGTTTTCGCTAGACTTGGGCTTAAAGGGGGAGAAAATAGCTCGGAACGTCACGAAAGTTGGTGTTGACACTTGTCTACCAATGTGACATCCATTCTCAAATTTCAATTCCGAGAAGTTGGTCAAAGTTGAAAATCGACCGTGCATTTTCGCTAGACTTAGGCTTAAAGGGTGAGAAAATAGCTCGGAACGTCACGAAAGTTGGCGTGCGCATTTGCCTACCAACGGGACATCCAAATCTATGCTCAATTTTCAATTCTGAGAAGTTGGTCAAATTCGAAACTCGACCGTGCATTTTCGCTAGACTTTGGCTTAAAAGGTGAGAAAATAGCTCGGAATGTCATGAAACTTGGCGTGCGCATTTGTCTACCAACAGGACATCCAAATCTATGCTCAATTTTTAATTCCGAGATGTTGGTCAAATTTGAAACTCGACCGTGCGTCTTCGCTAGACCTAGGCTTAAAGGGTGAGAAAATAGCTCGGATCGTCACGAAAGTTGGCATGCGCATTTGTCTACCAACGGGACATTCAAATCTATGCTCAATTTTCAATTCCGAGAAGTTGGTCAAATTCGAAACTCGATCGTGCCTTTTCGCTAGACTTGGGCTTAAAGGTTGTGAAAATAGCTCAGAACGTTACGAAAGTTGGCGTGGACGCTCGTCTACCAATGTGACATCCAAATATATTCGCAAATTTAAATTCCGAGAAGTAGGTCAAAGTTGAAAATCGACCGTGCATTTTCGCTAGACTTAGGTTTAAGGCGTGAGAAAATAGCTCGGAACATCACAAAAGTTGGTGTGCACGCTTGTCTACCAATGGGAGATCCAAAACTATTCTCAAATTTCAATTCCGAGAAGTTAGTCAAAGTTGAAACTCGATCGTGCATTTTCGCTAGACTTGGGCTTAAAGGGTGTGAAAATAGCTCGGAACGTCACGAAAGTTGGCGTGCGCATTTATCTACCAACGGGACATCCAAATCTACGCTCAATTTTTAATTCCGAGAAGTTGGTCAAATTTGAAACTCAACCGTGCGTTTTCGCTAGACTTAGGCTTAAAGGGTGAGAAAATAGCTCGGAACGTCACGAAAGTTGGCATGCGCATTTGTTTACCAACGGGACATCCAAATCTATGCTGAATTTTCAATTCCGGGAAGTTGGTCGAATTGGAAACTCTACGGTGCGCTTTCGCTCGACTTGAGCTTAAAGGGTGTGAAATTAGCTCGTAATGTGACGAAAGTTGGCGTGCACATTTGTCTACCAACGGGACATCCAAATCTATGCTGAATTTTCAATTTTGAGAAGTTGGTCAAATTGGAAACTCGATCGTGCGTTTTCGCTAGACTTGGGCTTAAAGGGGGAGAAAATAGCTCGGAACGTCACGAAAGTTGGCGTGCGCATTTGTCTACCAACGGGACATCAAGATCTATGCTGAATTTTCAATTCCAAGAAGTTGGTCAAATTGGAAACTCGACCGTGCGTTTTCGCTAGACTTGGGCTTAAAGGGGGAGAAAATAGCTCGGAACGTCACGAAAGTTGCTGTGGACGCTTGTCTACCAATGGGACATCTAAAACTATTCTCAAATTTTAATTCCGAGAAGTTTGTCCTAAGTTGATACTCGATCATGCGTTTTCGCTAGACTTGGGCTTAAAGGGTGTGAAATTAGCTCGGAATCTAACGAAAGTTGTTGTGCGCAAATTTCTACAAATGGGACATCCAAAACAATGCTCAATCTTCAATTACGAGAAGTTGGTGAAAGTTGAAACTCGACCGTACGTTTTCGGTATAGGAGAAAATAGCTTGGAACGTCATGAAAATTGGTGTGGATGCTTGTCTACCAATGGGACATCCAAAACTACTCTCAAATTTCAATTCCAAGAAATTGGTCAACGTCGAAACGCCACCATGCGTTTTCTCTAGACTTGGGATTAAAGTGTCTGAAATTAGTTCGTAAAATCACGAAAGTTGAAGTGCGCACATGTCTACAAATGTGACATCCAAATTTATTCTCAAATTTAAATTGTGAGAGGTTGGTCAAAGTTGAAAATCGACCGTTCGTTTTCCCTAGACTTGGGCTTAAAGGGTGTGAAATTAGTTCGGAACGTCATGAAAGTTGGCGTGCGCACTTGTCTACCAACGGGACATCCAAATATATGCTCAATTTTCCATTCCGGGAATTTGGTGAAAGTCGAAACTCGATCGTGCATGTTCCCTAGATTTGGGCTTAAAGGGTGTGAAATTAGCTCGCAACGTCACGATAGTTGGCGTGGACGCTCGTCTACCAATGTAACATCCAAATCTATTCGCAAATTTAAATTCCAAGAAGTTGGTCAAAGTTGAAAATCGACCGTGCATTTTCGCTACACTTAGGCTTAAAGGGTGAGAAAATAGCTTGGAACGTCACGAAAGTTGGCGTGCGCATTTGTCTACCAACGGGACATCCAAATCTATGCTCAATTTTCAATTCCGAGAAGTTGGTCAAATTTGAAACTCGACCATGCGTTTTCGCTAGACTTGGGATTAAAGGAGGAGAAAATAGCTCGGAACGTCACAAAAGTTAGTGTGGACACTTGTCTACCAATGGGACATCCAAAACTATTCTCAAATTTCAATACCGAGAAGTTGGTAAAAGTTGAAACTCGATCGTGCGTTTTCGCTAGACTTAGGCTTAAAGGGTGTGAAATTAGTTCAGAACGTCATGAAAGTTGGCGTGCGCACTTGTCTACCAATGGGACATCCAAATCTATGCTCAATTTTCCATTCCGGGAATTTGGTGAAAGTCGAAACTCGATCGTGCATTTTCCCTAGATTTGGGCTTAAAGGGTGTGAAATTAGCTCGAATCGTCACGATAGTTGGCGTGGACGCTCGTCTACCAATGTAACATCCAAATCTATTCGCAAATTTAAAATCCGAGAAGTTGGTCAAAGTTGAAAATCGACCGTGCATTTTCGCTACACTTAGGCTTAAAGGGTGAGAAAATAGCTTGGAACGTCACGAAAGTTGGCGTGCGCATTTGTCTACCAACGGGACATCCAAATCTATGCTCACTTTTCAATTCCGAGAAGTTGGTCAAATTTGAAACTCGACCGTGTGTTTTCGCTAGACTTGGGCTTAAAGGAGGAGAAAATAGCTCGGAACGTCACACAAGTTAGTGTGGACGTTTGTCTACCAATGGGACATCCAAGACTATTCTCAAATTTCAATTCCGAGAAGTTGGTAAAAGTTGAAACTCGATCGTGCGTTTTCGCTAGACTTGGGCTTAAAGGGGGAGAAAATAGCTCGGAACGTCACGAAAGTTGGTGTGGACGCTTGTCTACCAATGGGATATCCAAATCTATGCTCAATTTTCAATTCCGAGAAGTTGGTCAGATTGGAAACTCGACCGTGCGTTTTCGCTCGACTTGGGCTTAAAGGGTGAGAAAATAGCTCGGAATGTCACGAAAGTTGGTGTGGACGCTTGTCTACCAATGGGACATCCAAAACTATTCTTAAATTTCAATTCCGAGAAGTTGGTCAAAGTTGAAAATCGACCGTGCATGTTTGCTAGACTTGGGCTGAAAGGGTGAGAAAATAGCTCGGAATGTCACGAAAGTTGGTGTGCGCATTTGTCTCCCAACGGGACATCCAAATCTATGCTCGATTTTTAATTCCGAGAAGTTCGTCAAATTCGAAACTCGACCATGCGTTTTCGGTAGACATAGGCTTAAATGATGAGAAAATAGCTCGGAACTTCACGAAAGTTGACATGCGCATTTGTCTACCAACGGGACATCCAAATGCTCAATTTTAAATTCTGAGAAGTTGGTCAAATTCGAAACTCGACCGTGCGTTTTCGCTAGACTTGGGCTTAAAGGGGGAGAAAATAGCTCGAAACGTTACAAAAGTTGGTGTGGACGCTTGTCGACCAATGGGACATCCAAAACTATCCTCAAATTTCAATTCCGAGAAGTTAGTCAAAGTTGAAACTCGTTCGTGCGTTTTCGCTAGACTTGGGCTTAAAGGGTGTTAAAATAGCTCGAAACGTTACGAAAGTTGGCGTGGACGCTCGTCTACCAATGTGACATCCAAATCTATGCTCACTTTTTAATTCCGAGAAGTTGGTCGAATTCGAAACTTGACCGTGCGTTTTCTCTCGACTTAGGCTTAAAGGGTGAGAAAATAGCTCGGAACGTCACGAAAGTTGGCGTGCGCATTAGTCTACCAACGGGACATCCAAATTTAGGCTGAATTTTCAATTCCGAGAAGTTGGTCAAATTGGAAACTCGACCGTGCGTTTTCGCTAGACTTGGGCTTAAAGGGGGAGAAAATAGCTCGGAACGTCACGAAAGTTGGTGTGGACGCTTGTATACCAATGGGACATCCAAAACTATTCTCAAATTTCAATTCCGAGAAGTTGGTCAAAGTTCAAACTCGATCGTGCGTTTTCGCTAGACTTGGGCTTAAAGGGGAAGAAAATAGCTCGAAACGTCATGAAAGTTGGTGTGGACGCTTGTCTACCAATGGGACATCCAAAACTATTCTCAAATTTCAGATCCGAGAAGTTGGTCAAAGTTCAAACTCGATCGTGCGTTTTCGCTAGACTTGGGCTTAACGGGGAAGAAAATAGCTCGAAACGTCACGAAAGTTGGTGTGGACGCTTGTCTACCAATGGGACATCCAAAACTATTCTCAAATTTCAGTTCTGAGAAGTTGGTCAAAGTTGAAACTCGATCGTGCGTTTTTGCTAGACTTGGGCTTAAAGGGTTTGAAAATAGCTCGGAACGTCACGAAAGTTGGCGTGGACGCTCGTCTACCAATGTGACATCCTAATCCATTCTCAAATTTAAATTCCGAGAAGTTGGTCAAAGTTCAAAATCGACCGTGCATTTTCGCTGGACTTAGGCTTAAAGGGTGAAAAAATAGCTCGGAACGTCACGAAAGTTGGCGTGCGCATTTGTTTACCAACGGGACATCCAACTCTATGCTCAACTTTCAATTCTGAGAAGTTGGTCAAATTCGAAACTCGACCGTGCGCTTTCGCTAGACTTGGGCTTAAAGGGGGAGAAAATAGCTCGAAACGTCACAAAAGATGGTGTGGACGCTTGTCGACCAATGGGACATCCAAAACTATCCGCAAATTTCAATTCCGAGAAGTTAGTCAAAGTTGAAACTCGTTCGTGCGTTTTCGCTAGACTTGGGCTTAAAGGGTGTTAAAATAGCTCGAAACGTTACGAAAGTTGGTGTGGACGCTCGTCTACCAATGTGACATCCAAATCCATTCTCAAATTTGAATTCCGAGAAGTTGGTCAAAGTTTAAAATCGACAGTGCATTTTCGCTAGACTTAGGCTTAAAGGGTGAGAAAATAGCTCGGAACGTCACGAACGTTGGCGGTGCGCATTTGTCTACCAACGGGACATCCAAATCTATGCCTAATTTTCAATTCCAAGAAGTTGGTCAAATTCGAAACTCGACCGTGCATTTTTGCTAGACTTTGGCTTAAAGGGCGAGAAAATAGCTCGGAATGTCACGAAAGTTGGTGTGCGCATTTGTCTACTAACGGGACATCCAAATCTATGCTCAATTTTCAATTCCGAGAAGTTGGTCAAATTGGAAACTCGACCGTGCGTTTTCACTAGACTTGGGCTTAAAGGGGGAGAAAATAGCTCGAAACGTCACAAACGTTGGTGTGGACGCTTGTCGACCAATGGGACATCACAAACTATCCTCAAATTTCAATTCCGAGAAGTTAGTCAAAGTTGAAACTCGTTCGTGCGTTTTTCGCTAGACTTGGGCTTAAAGGGTGTTAAAATAGCTCGAAACGTTACGAAAGTTGGCGTGGACGCTTGTCTACCAATGGGACATCCAAAACTATTCTCAAATTTCAATTCCGAAAAGTTGGTCAAAGTTCAAACCCGATCGTGCGTAATCGCTAGACTTGGGCTTAAAGGGGAAGAAAATAGCTCGAAACGTCACGAAAGTTTGTGTGGACGCTTGTCTACCAATGGGACATCCAAAACTATTCTCAAATTTCAATTCCAAGAAGTCGGTCAAAGTTGAAACTCGATTGTGCGTTTTTGCTAGACTTGGGCTTAAAGGGTGGGAAAATAGCTCGGAACGTCACGAAAGTTGGCGTGGACGCTCGTCTACCAATGTGACATCCTAATCCATTCTCAAATTTAAATTCCGAGAAGTTGGTCAAAGTTCAAAATCGACCGTGCATTTTCGCTAGACTTAGGCTTAAAGGGTGAAAAAATAGCTCGGAACGTCACGAAAGTTGGCGTGCGCATTTGTTTACCAATGGGACATCCAAATCTATGCTCAATTTTCAATTCTGAGAAGTTGGTCAAATTCGAAACTCGACCGTGCATTTTTGCTAGACTTTGGCTTAAAGGGTGAGAAAATAGCTCGGAATGTCACGAAAGTTGGTTGTGCGCATTTGTCTACTAACGGGACATCCATATCTATGCTCAATTTTCAATTCCGAGAAGTTGGTCAAATTGGAAACTCGACCGTGCATTTTTGCTAGACTTTGGCTTAAAGGGTGAGAAAATAGCTCGGAATGTCACGAACGTTGGTGTGCACATTTGTCTAACAACGGGACATCCAAATCTATGCTGAATTTTCAATTCTGAGAAGTTGGTCAAATTGGAAACTCGACCGTGCGTTTTCGCTAGACTTGGGCTTAAAGGGGGAGAAAATAGCTCGGAACGTCACGAAAGTTGGCGTGCGCATTTGTCTACCAACGGGACATCCATATCTATGCTGAATTTTCAATTCCAAGAAGTTGGTCAAATTGGAAACTCGACCGTGCGTTTTAGCTAGACTTGGGCTTAAAGGGGGAGAAAATAGCTCGGAACGTCACGAAAGTTGTTGTGGACGCTTGTCTACCAATGGGACATCCAAAACTATTCTCAAATTTCAATTCCGAGAAGCTGGTCAAAGTTCAAACTCGATCGTGCGTTTTCGCTAGACTTGGGCTTAAAGGGTGTGAAATTAGTTCGGAACGTCATGAAAGTTGGCGTGCGCACTTGTCTACCAACAGGACATTCAAATCTATGCTCAATTTTCCATTCCGGGAATTTGGTGAAAGTCGAAACTCGATCGTGCATTTTCCCTAGATTTGGGCTTAAAGGGTGTGAAATTAGCTCGCAACGTCACGATAGTTGGCGTGGACGCTCGTCTACCAATGTAACATCCAAATCTATTCGCAAATTTAAATTCTGAGAAGTTGGTCAAAGTTGAAAATCGACCGTGCATTTTCGCTACACTTAGGCTTAAAGGGTGAGAAAATAGCTTGGAACGTCACGAAAGTTGGCGTGCGCATTTGTCTACCAACGGGACATCCAAATCTATGCTCAATTTTCAATTCCGAGAAGTTGGTCAAATTTGAAACTCGACCGTGCGTTTTCGCTAGACTTGGGCTTAAAGCAGGAGAAAATAGGTCGGAACGTCACAAAAGTTAGTGTGGACGCTTGTCTACCAATGGGACATCCAAAACTATTCTCAAATTTCAATTCCGAGAAGTTGGTAAAAGTTGAAACTCGATCGTGCGTTTTCGCTAGACTTGGGCTTAAAGGGGGAGAAAATAGCTCGGAACGTCACGAAAGTTGGTGTGGACGCTTGTCTACCAATGGGATATCCAAATCTATGCTCAATTTTCAATTACGAGAAGTTGGTCAAATTGGAAACTCGACCCTGCGTTTTCACTCGACTTGGGCTTAAAGGGGGAGAAAATAGATCGGAACGTCACGAAAGTTGGTGTGGACGCTTGTCTACCAATGGGACATCCAAAACCATTCTTAAATTTCAATTCCGAGAAGTTGGTCAAAGTTGAAAATCGACCGTGCATTTTCGCTAGACTTGGGCTGAAAGGGTGAGAAAATAGCTCGGAATGTCACGAAAGTTGGTGTGCGCATTTGTCTACCAACGGGACATCCAAATCTATGCTCGATTTTTAATTCCGAGAAGTTGGTCAAATTCGAAACTCGACCATGCGTTTTCGCTAGACATAGGCTTAAAGGGTGAGAAAATAGCTCGGAACTTCACGAAAGCTGACATGCACACTCGTCTACGAATGTGACATCCAAATCCATTCTCAAATTTGAATTCTGAGAAGTTGGTCAAAGTTTAAAATCGACCGTGCATTTTTGCTAGACTTAGGCTTAAAGGGTGAGAAAATAGCTCGGAATGTCACGAAAGTTGGTCAAATTGGAAACTCGACCGTACATTTTTGCTTGACTTGAGCTTAAAGGGTGTGAAATTAGCTCGTAATGTGACGAAAGTTGGCGTGCGCATTTGTCTACTAACGGGAAATCCAAATCTATGCTCACTTTTTAATTCCGAGAAGTTGGTCAAATTCGAAACTTGACCGTGCGTTTTCGCTCGACTTAGGCTTAAAGGGTGAGAAAATAGCTCGGAACGTCAGGAAAGTTGGCGTGCGCATTTGTCTACCAACGGGACATCCAAATTTAGGCTGAATTTTCAATTCCGAGAAGTTGGTCAAATTGGAAACTCGACCGTGTGTTTTCTCTAGACTTGGGCTTAAACGGGGAGAAAATAGCTCGGAACGTCACGAAAGTTGGTGTGGACGCTTGTCTACCAATGGGACATCCAAAACTATTCTCAAATTTCAATTCCGAGAAGTTGGTCAAAGTTCAAACTCGATCGTGCGTTTTCGCTAGACTTGGGCTTAAAGGGGAAGAAAATAGCTCGAAATGTCACGAAAGTTGGTGTGGACGCTTGTCTACCAATGGGACATCCAAAACTATTCTCAAATTTCAATTCCGAGAAGTCGGTCAAAGTTGAAACTCGATCGTGCCTTTTCGCTAGACTTGGGCTTAAAGGGTGTGAAAATAGCTCGGAACGTTACGAAAGTTGGGGTGGACGCTCGTCTACCAATGTGACATCCAAATCTATTCGCAAATCTAAATTTCGAGAAGTTGGTCAAAGTTGAAAATCGACGGTGCATTTTCGCTAGACTTAGGTTTAAAGCGTGAGAAAATAGCTCGGAACGTCACGAAAGTTGGCATGTGCATTTATCTACCAACGGGACATCCAAATCTATGCTCAATTTTTAATTCCGAGAAGTTGGTCAAATTCAAAACTCGACCGTGCGTTTTTGCTAGACTTAGGCTTAAAGGGTGAGAAAATAGCTCGGAACGTCACGAAAGTTGGCGTGCGCATTTGTCCAGCAACGGGACATCCAAATCTATGCTGAATTTTCAATTCCGAGAAGTTGGTCGAATTGGAAACTCTACGGTGCGCTTTCGCTCGACTTGAGCTTAAACGGTGTGAAATTAGCTCGTAATGTGACGAAAGATGGCGTGCACATTTGTCTACCAACGGGACATCCAAATCTATGCTGAATTTTCAATTCCGAGAAGTTGGTCAAAGTTCAAACTCGATCGTGCGTTTTCGCTAGACTTGGGCTTAAAGGGGAAGAAAATAGCTCGAAACGTTACGAAAGTTGGTGTGGGCGCTTGTCTACCAATGGGACATCCAAAACTATTCTCAAATTTCAATTCCGAGAAGTTGGTCAAATTGGAAACTCGACCGTGCGTTTTCGCTAGACTTGGGCTTAAAGGGGAAGAAAATAGCTCGAAACTTCACGATAGTTGGCGTGGACGCTCGTCTACCAATGTGACATCCAAATATATTCGCAAATTTAAATTCCGACAAGTTGGTCAAAGTTGAAAATCGACCGTGCATTTTCGCTAGACTTAGGTTTAAGGCGTGAGAAAATAGCTCGGAACGTCACGAAAGTTGGTGTGCACGCTTCTCTACTAATGGGACATCCAAAACTATTCTCAAATTTCAATTCTGAGAAGTTAGTCAAAGTTGAAACTCGATCGTGCATTTTCGGTAGACTTGGGCTTAAAGGGTGTGAAAATAGCTCGGAACGTTATGAAAGTTGGCGTGGACGCTCGTCTACCAATGTGACATCCAAATCTATTCGCAAATCTAAATTTTGAGAAGTTGGTCAAAGTTGAAAATCGACGGTGCATTTTCACTAGACTTAGGTTTAAAGCGAGAGAAAATAGCTCGAAACGTCACGAAAGTTGGCGTGCGCATTTATCTACCAACGGGACATCCAAATCTACGCTCAATTTTTAATTTCGAGAAGTTGGTCAAATTCGAAACTCGACCGTGCGTTTTCGCTAGACTTAGGCTTAAAGGGTGAGAAAATAGCTCGGAACGTCACGAAAGTTGGCATGCGCATTTGTCTACCAACGGGACATCCAAATCTATGCTGAATTTTCAATTCCGAGAAGTTGGTGGAATTGGAAACTCTACGGTGCGCTTTCGCTTGACTTGAGCTTAAAGGGTGTGAAATTAGCTCGGAACGTCACGAAAGTTGGCGTGCGCATTTACCTACCAACGGGACATCCAAATCTATGCTCAATTTTCATTTCTGAGAAGTTGGTCAAATTCGAAACTCGACCGTGCATTTTCGCTAGACTTTGGCTTAAAGGGTGAGAAAATAGCTCGGAATGTCACGAAACTTGGCGTGTGCATTTGTCTACCAACAGGACATCCAAATCTATGCTCAATTTTTAATTCCGAGATGTTGGTCAAATTCGAAACTCGACCGTGCGTTTTCGCTAGACCTAGGCTTAAAGGGTGAGAAAATAGCTCGGAACGTCACGAAAGTTGGCATGCGCATTTGTCTACCAACGGGACATCCAAATCTATGCTCAATTTTCAATTCCGAGAAGTTGGTCAAATTCGAAACTCGATCGTGCCTTTTCGCTAGACTTGGGCTTAAAGGGTGTGAAAATAGCTCAGAACGTTACGAAAGTTGGCGTGGACGCTCGTCTACCAATGTGACATCCAAATATATTCGCAAATTTGAATTCCGAGAAGTTGGTCAAAGTTGAAAATCGACCGTGCATTTTCGCTAGACTTAGGTTTAAGGCGTGAGAAAATAGCTCGGAACGTCACGAAAGTTGGTGTGCACGCTTGTCTACCAATGGGACACCCAAAACTATTCTGAAATTTCAATTCCGAGAAGTTAGTCAAAGTTGAAACTCGATCGTGCATTTTCGCTAGACTTGGGCTTAAAGGGTGTGAAAATAGCTCGGAACGTTACGAAAGTTGGCGTGGATGCTCGTCTACCAATGTGACATCCAAATCTATTCGCAAATCTAAATTTTGAGAAGTTGGTCAAAGTTGAAAATCGACGGTGCATTTTCGCTAGACTTAGGTTTAAAGCGTGAGAAAATAGCTCGGAACGTCACGAAAATTGGCGTGCGCATTTGTCTACCAACGGGACATCCAAATCTATGCTGAATTTTCAATTCCGGAAAGTTGGTCGAATTGGAAACTCTACGGTGCACTTTCACTCGACTTGAGCTTAAAGGGTGTGAAACTAGCTCGTAATGTGACGAAAGTTGGCGTGCACATTTGTTACCAACGGGACATCCAAATCTATGCTGAATTTTCAATTCTGAGAAGTTGGTCAAATTGGAAACTCGACCGTGCATTTTCGATAGACTTGGGCTTAAAGGGGGAGAAAATAGCTCGGAACATCACGAAAGTTGGCGTGCGCATTTGTCTACCAACGGGACATCCAGATCTATGCTGAATTTTCAATTCCAAGAAGTTGGTGAAATTGGAAACTCGACCGTGCGTTTTCGCTAGACTTGGGCTTAAAGGGGGAGAAAATTGCTCGGAACGTCACGAAAGTTGCTGTGGACGCTTGTCTACCAATGGGACATCTAAAACTATTCTCAAATTTCAATTCCGAGAAGTTTGTCCTAAGTTGATACTCGATCGTGCGTTTTCGCTAGACTTGGGCTTAAAGGGTGTGAAATTAGCTCGAAATCTAACAAAAGTTGTTGTGCGCAAATTTCTACAAATGGGACATCCAAAACAATGCTCAATCTTCAATTACGAGAAGTTGGTGAAAGTTGAAACTCGACCGTACATATTCGGTAGAGGAGAAAATAGCTTGGAACGTCACGAAAATTGGTGTGGATGCTTGTCTACCAATGGGACATCCAAAACTATTCTCAAATTTCAATTCCAAGAAATTGGTCAACGTCGAAACGCCACCATGCGTTTTCTCTAGACTTGGGATTAAAGTGTCTGAAATTAGTTCGTAAAATCACGAAAGTTTAAGTGTGCACATGTCTACAAATGTGACATCCTAATCTATTCTCAAATTGAAATTGTGAGAGGTTGGTCAAAGTTGAAAATCGACCGTGCCTTTTCCCTAGACTTGGGCTTAAAGGGGTGTGAAATTAGTTCGGAACGTCATGAAAGTTGGCGTGCGCACTTGTCTACCAACGGGACATCCAAATCTATGCTCAATTTTCCATTCCGGGAATTTGGTGAAAGTCGAAACTCGATCGTGCATTTTCCCTAGATTTGGGCTTAAAGGGTGTGAAATTAGCTCGCAACGTCACGATAGTTGGCGTGGACGCTCGTCTACCAATGTAACATCCAAATCTATTCGCAAATTTAAATTCCGAGAAGTTGGTCAAAGTTGAAAATCGACCGTGCATTTTCGCTACACTTAGGCTTAAAGGGTGATAAAATAGCTTGGAACGTCACGAAAGTTGGGTGTGCGCATTTGTCTACCAACGGGACATCCAAATCTATGCTCAATTTTCAATTCCGAGAAGTTGGTCAAATTTGAAACTCGACCGTGCATTTTCGCTAGACTTGGGCTTAAAGGAGGAGAAAATAGCTCGGAACGTCACAAAAGTTAGTGTGGACGCTTGTCTACCAATGGGACATCCAAAACTATTCTCAAATTTGAATTCCGAGAAGTTGGTCAAAGTTCAAACTCGGTCGTGCGTTTTCGCTAGACTTGGGCTTAAAGGGGGAGAAAATAGCTCGGAACGTCACGAAAGTTGGTGTGGACGCTTGTCTACCAATGGGATATCCAAATCTATGCTCAATTTTCAATTCCGAGAAGTTGGTCAAATTGGAAACTCAACCGTGCGTTTTCGCTCGACTTGGGCTTAAAGGGGGAGAAAATAGATCGGAACGTCACGAAAGTTGTTGTGGACGCTTGTCTACCAATGGGACATCCAAGACTATTCTTAAATTTCAATTCCGAGAAGTTGGTCAAAGTTGAAAATCGACCGTGCATTTTCGCTAGACTTGGGCTGAAAGGGTGAGAAAATAGCTCGGAATGTCACGAAAGTTGGTGTGCGCATTTGTCTACCAACGGGACATCCAAATCTATGCTCAATTTTTAATTCCGAGAAGTTGGTCAAATTCGAAACTTTGACCATGCGTTTTCGCTAGACATAGGCTTAAAGGGTGAGAAAAATAGCTCAGAACTTCACGAAAGATGACATGCGCATTGTCTACCAACGGGACATCCAAATCTATGCTCAATTTTCAATTCCGAGAAGTTGGTCAAATTCGAAACTCGATCGTGCGTTTTCGCTAGACTTGGTCTTAAAGGGGGAGAAAATAGCTCGAAACGTCACAAAAGTTGGTGTGGACGCTTGTCGACCAATGGGACATCCAAAACTATCCTCAAATTTCAATTCCGAGAAGTTAGTCAAAGTTGAAACTCGTTCGTGCGTTTTCACTAGACTTGGATGTTAAAATAGCTCGAAACGTTACGAAAGTTGGCGTGGACGCTCGTCTACCAATGTGACATCCAAATCCATTCTCAAATTTGAATTCCGAGAAGTTGGTCAAAGTTTAAAATCGACCGTGCATTTTCGCTAGACTTAGGCTTAAAGGGTGAGAAAATAGCTCGGAACGTCACGAAAGTTGGCGTGCGCATTTGTCTACCAACGGGAAATCCAAATCTATGCTCAATTTTCAATTCCGAGAAGTTGGTCAAATTGGTTAACTCGACCGTGCATTTTTGCTCGACTTGAGCTTAAAGGGTGTGAAATTAGCTCGTAATGTGACGAAAGTTGCCGTGCGCATTTGTCTACCAACGGACATCCAAATTTACGCTGAATTTTCAATTTCGAGAAGTTGGTCAAATTGGAAACTCGACCGTGCGTTTTCGCTAGACTTGGGCTTAAAGGGAGATAAAATAGCTCGGAACGTCACGAAAGTTGGTGTGGACGCTTGTCTACCATGGGACATCCAAAACTATTCTCAAATTTAAATTCGAGAAGTTGGTCAATGTTCAAACTCGATCGTGCGTTTTCGCTAGACTTGGGCTTAAAGGGGAAAAAAATAGCTCGAAACGTCACGAAGTTGGTGTGGCCACTTGTCTACCAATGGGACATCCAAAACTACTCTCAAATTTCAATTCGAGAAGTTGGACAAAGTGAAACTCGATCGTGCTTTTTTGCTAGACTTGGGCTTAAAGGGTGTGAAAATAGCTCGGAACGTCACGAAAGTTGGCGTGGACGCTCGTCTACTAATGTGACATCCTAATCCATTCTCAAATTTAAATTCCAAGAAGTTGGTCAACGTTCAAAATCGACCGTGCATTTTCGCTAGACTTAGGCTTAAAGGGTGAAAAAATAGCTCGGAACGTCACGAAAGTTGGCGTGCGCATTTGTTTACCAACGGGACATCCAAATCTATGCTCAATTTTCAATTCTGAGAAGTTGGTCAAATTCAAAACTCGACCGTGCATTTTCGCTAGACTTTGGCTTAAAGGGTGAGAAAATAGCTCGGAATGTAACGAAAGTCGGTGTGCGCATTTTTCTCCCAACGAGACATCCAAATCTATGCTCAATTTTCAATTCCGAGAAGTTGGTGAAATTCGAAACTCGACCGTGCATTTTCGAAAGAGTTTGGCTTAAAGGGTGAGAAAATAGCTCGGAATGTCACGAAAGTTGGTGTGCGCATTTGTCTACTAACGGGACATCCAAATCTATGCTCAATTTTCAATTCGGAGAAGTTGGTGATTTGAAACTCGACCGTGCATTTTCGAAAGACTTTGGCTTAAAGGGTGAGAAAATAGCTCGGAATATCACGAAAATTGGTGTGCGCATTTGTCTACCAACGGGACGTTCAAATCTATGCTCAATTTTCAATTCTGAGAAGTTGGTCAAATTCGAAACTCGACCGTGCATTTTCGCTAGACTTTGGCTTCAAGGGTGAGAAAATAGCTCGGAATGTCACGAAAGTTGGCGTGCGCATTTGTCTCCCAACGAGACATCCAAATCTATGCTCAATTTTCAATTCCGAGAAGTTGGTCAAATTCGAAACTCGACCGTGCATTTTCGCTAGACTTTGGCTTAAAGGGTGAGAAAATAGCTCGAAATGTCACGAAAGTTGGTGTGCGCATTTGTCTACTAACGGGACATCCAAATCTATGCTCAATTTTCAATTCCGAGAAGTTGGTCAAATTGGAAACTCGACCGTGCGTTTTCGCTAGACTTGGGCTTAAAGGGGGAGAAAATAGCTCGGAACGTCACGAAAGTTGGTGTTGACGCTTGTCTACCAATGTGACATCCAAATCCATTCTCAAATTTAAATTCCGAGAAGTTGGTTAAAGTTGAAAATCGACCATGCATTTTCGCTAGACTTAGGCTTAAAGGGGTGAGAAAATAGCTCGGAACGTCACAAAAGTTGGCGTGCGCATTTGCCTACCAACGGGACATCCAAATCTATGCTCAATTTTCAATTCTGAGAAGTTGGTCAAATTCAAAACTCGACCGTGCATTTTCGCTAGACTTTGGCTTAAAGGGTGAGAAAATAGCTCGGAATGTCACGAAACTTGGCTGTGCGCATTTGTCTACCAATAGGACATCCAAATCTATGCTCAATTTTCAATTCCGAGATGTTGGTCAAATTCGAAACTCGACCGTGTGTTTTCACTAGACCTAGGCTTAAAGGGTGAGTAAATAGCTCGGATCGTCACGAAAGTTGGTGTTGACGCTTGTCTACCAATGTGACATCCAAAATCCATTCTCAAATTTAAATTCCGAGTAGTTGGTCAAAGTTGAAAATCGACCGTGCATTTTCGCTAGACTTAGGCTTAAAGTGTGAGAAAATAGCTCGGAACGTCAAGAAAGTTGGCGTGCGCATTTGCCTACCAATGGGACATCCAAATCTATGCTCAATTTTCAATTCTGAGAAGTTGGTCAAATTCGAAACTCGACCGTGCATTTTCGCTAGACTTTGGCATAAAGGGTGAGAAAATAGCTCAGAATGTCACGAAACTTGGCGTGCGCATTTGTCTACCAACAGGACATCCAAATCTATGCTCAATTTTTAATTCCGAGATGTTGGTCAAATTCGAAACTCGACCGTGCGTTTTCGCTAGACCTAGGCTTAAAGGGTGAGAAAATAGCTCGGAACGTCACGAAAGTTGCCATGCGCATTTGTCTACCAACGGGACATCGAAATCTATGCTCAATTTTCAATTCCGAGAAGTTGGTCAAATTCAAAACTCGATCGTGCCTTTTCGCTAGACTTGGGCTTAAAGGGTGTGAAAATAGCTCAGAACGTTACGAAAGTTGGCGTGGACGCTCGTCTACCAATGTGACATCCAAATATATTCGCAAATTTAAATTCCGAGAAGTTGGTCAAAGTTGAAAATCGACCGTGCATTTTCGCTAGACTTAGGTTTAAGGCGTGAGAAAATAGCTCGGAACGTCACGAAAGTTGGTGTGCACGCTTGTCTACCAATGGGACATCCAAAACTATCCTCAAATTTCAATTACGAGAAGTTAGTCAAAGTTGAAACTCGTTCGTGCGTTTTTGCTAGACTTGGGCTTAAAGGGGTGTTAAAATAGCTTGAAACGTTACGAAAGTTGGCGTGGACGCTCATCTACCCAATGTGACATCCAAATCCATTCTCAAATTTGAATTCCGAGAAGTTGGTCAAAGTTTAAAATCGATCGTGCATTTTTGCTAGACTTAGGCTTAAAGGGTGAGAAAATAGCTCGGAACGTCACGAAAGTTGGCGTGCGCATTTGTCTACCAACGGGACATCCAAATCTATGCTCAATTTTCAATTCCGAGAAGTTGGTCAAATTGGAAACTCGACCGTGCATTTTCGCTCGACTTGAGCTTAAAGGTGTGAAATTAGCTCGTAATGTGACGAAAGTTGGCGTGCGCATTTGTCTACCAACGGGACATCCAAATCTATGCTCACTTTTTAATTCCGAGAAGTTGGTCAAATTCGAAACTGGACCGTGCGTTTTCGCTCGACTTAGGCTTAAAGGGTGAGAAAATAGCTCGAAACGTCACGAAAGTTGGCTTGCACATTTGTCTACCAACGGGACATCCAAATTTAGGCTGAATTTTCAATTCCGAGAAGTTGGTCAAATTGGAAACTCGACCGTCGCGTTTTCGCTAGACTTGGGCTTAAAGGGCGAGAAAATAGCTCGAAACGTCACGAAAGTTGGTGTGGACGCTTGTCTACCAATGGGACATCCAAAACTATTCTTAAATTTCAATTCCGAGAAGTTGGTCAAAGTTGAAAATCGACTGTGCATTTTCGCTAGACTTGGGCTGAAAGGGTGAGAAAATGGCTCGGAATGTCACGAACGTTGGTGTGCGCATTTTTCTAGCAACGGGACATCCAAATCTATGCTCAATTTTTAATTCCGAGAAGTTGGTCAAATTCAAAACTCGACCATGCGTTTTCGCTAGACATAGGCTTAAAGGGTGCGAAAATAGCTCGGAACTTCACGAAAGCTAACATGCAGATTTGTCTACCAACGATACATCCAAATCTATGCTCAATTTTCAATTCCGAGAAGTTGGTCAAATTCGAAACTCGACCGTGCGTTTTCGCTAGACTTGAGCTTAAGGGGGAGAAAATAGCTCAAAACGTCACATAAGTTGGTGTGGACGCTTGTCGACCAAACATCCAAATCTATGCTCACTTTTTAATTCCGAGAAGTTGGTCAAATTCGAAACTTGACCGTGCGTTTTCGCTCGACTTAGGCTTAAAGGGTGAGAAAATAGCTCGGAACGTCACGAAAGTTGGCATGCGCATTTGTCTCCCAACGAGACATCCAAATCTATTCTCAATTTTCAATTCCGAGAAGTTGGTCAAATTCGAAGCTCGACCATGCATTTTCTCTAGACTTTGGCTTAAAGGGTGAGAAAATAGCCCGGAATGTCACGAAATTTGGTGTGCGCATTTGTCTACTAACGGGACATCCAAATCTATGCTCAATTTTCAATTTCGAGAAGTTGGTCAAATTGGAAACTCGACCGTGCGTTTTCGATAGACTTGGGCTTAAAGGGGGAGAAAATAGCTCGGAACATCACGAAAGTTTGTGTTGACGCTTGTCTACCAATGTGACAACCAAATCCATTCTCAAATTTAAATTTCGAGAAGTTGGGCAAAGTTGAAAATCGACCGTGCATTTTCACTAGACTTAGGCTTAAAGGGTGAGAAAATAGCTCGGAACGTCACGAAAGTTGGCGTGCGCATTTGCCTACCAACGGGACATCCAAATCTATGCTCAATTTTCAATTCTGAGAAGTTGGTCAAATTCGAAACTCGAACGTGCATTTTCGCTAGACTTTGGCTTAAAGGGTGAGAAAATAGCTCGGAATGTCACGAAACTTGGCGTGCGCATTTCTCTCCCAACGAGACATCCAAATCTATGCTCAATTTTCAATTCCGAGAAGTTGGTCAAATTGGAAAATCGACCGTGCGTTTTCGCTCGACTTGGGCTTAAAGGGGGAGAAAATAGATCGGAACGTCACGAACGTTGTTGTGGACGCTTGTCTACCAATGGGACATCCAAAACTATTCTTAAATTTCAATTCCGAGAAGTTGGTCAAAGTTGAAAATCGACCGTGCATTTTCGCTAGACTTGGGCTGAAAGGGTGAGAAAATAGCTCGGAATGTCACGAAAGTTGGTGTGCGCATTTGTCTACCAACGGGACATCCAAATCTATGCTCAATTTTTAATTCCGAGAAGTTGGTCAAATTCGAAACTTGACCATGCATTTTCGCTAGACATAGGCTTAAAGGGTGAGAAAATAGCTCGAAACTTCACGAAAGATGACATACGCATTTGTCTACCAACGGGACATCCAAATCTATGCTCAATTTTCAATTCCGAGAAGTTGGTCAAATTCGAAACTCGATCGTGCGTTTTCGCTAGACTTGGTCTTAAAGGGGGAGAAAATAGCTCGAAACGTCACAAAAGTTGGTGTGGACGCTTGTCGACCAATGGGACATCCAAAACTATCCTCAAATTTCAATTCCGAGAAGTTAGTCAAAGTTGAAACTCGTTTGTGCGTTTTCGCTAGACTTGGATGTTAAAATAGCTCGAAACATTACGAAAGTTGGCGTGGACGCTCGTCTACCAATGTGACATCCAAATCCATTCTCAAATTTGAATTCCGAGAAGTTGGTCAAAGTTTAAAATCGACCGTGCATTTTCGCTAGACTTAGGCTTAAAGGGTGAGAAAATAGCTCGGAACGTCACGAAAGTTGGCGTGCGCATTTGTCTACCAACGGGACATCCAAATCTATGCTCAATTTTCAATTCCGAGAAGTTGGTCAAATTGGTAACTCGACCGTGCATTTTTGCTCGACTTGAGCTTAAAGGGTGTGAAATTAGCTCGTAATGTGACGAAAGTTGCCATGCGCATTTGTCTACCAACGGGACATCCAAATTTAGGCTGAATTTTCAATTCCGAGAAGTTGGTCAAATTGGAAACTCGACCGTGCGTTTTCGCTAGACTTGGGCTTAAAGGGGGAGAAAATAGCTCGGAACGTCACGAAAGTTGGTGTGGACGCTTGTCTACCAATGGGACATCCAAAACTATTCTCAAATTTCAATTCCAAGAAGTTGGTCAAAGTTCAAACTCGATCGTGCGTTTTCGCTAGACTTGGGCTTAAAGGGGAAGAAAATAGCTCGAAACGTCACGAAAGTTGGTGTGGACACTTGTCTACCAATGGGACATCCAAAACTACTCTCAAATTTCAATTCCGAGAAGTTGGTCAAAGTTGAAACTCGATCGTGCTTTTTTGCTAGACTTGGGCTTAAAGGGTGTGAAAATAGCTCGGAACGTCACGAAAGTTGGCGTGGACGCTCGTCTACTAATGTGACATCCTAATCCATTCTCAAATTTAAATTCCAAGAAGTTGGTCAACGTTCAAAATCGACTGTGCATTTTCGCTAGACCTAGGCTTAAAGGGTGAAAAAATAGCTCGGAACGTCACGAAAGTTGGCGTGCGCATTTGTTTACCAACGGGAAATCCAAATCTATGCTCAATTTTCAATTCTGAGAAGTTGGTCAAATTCGAAACTCGACCGTGCATTTTCGCTACACTTTGGCTTAAAGGGTGAGAAAATAGCTCGGAATGTCACGAAAGTCGGCGTGCGCATTTGTCTCCCAACGAGACATCCAAATCTATGCTCAATTTTCAATTCCGAAAAGTTGGTGAAATTCGAAACTCGACCGTGCATTTTCGAAAGACTTTGGCTTAAAGGGTGAGAAAATAGCTCGGAATGTCACGAAAGTTGGTGTGCGCATTTGTCTACTAACGGGACATCCAAATCTATGCTCAATTTTCAATTCGGAGAAGTTGGTGAAATTCGAAACTCGACCGTGCATTTTCGAAAGACTTTGGCTTAAAGGGTGAGAAAATAGCTCGGAATGTCACGAAAGTTGGTGTGCGCATTTGTCTACCAACGGGAAATTCAAATCTATGCTCAATTTTCAATTCTGAGAAGTTGGTCAAATTCGAAACTCGACCGTGCATTTTCGCTACACTTTGGCTTGAAGGGTGAGAAAATAGCTCGGAATGTCACGAAACTTGGCGTGCGCATTTGTCTACCAACAGGACATCCAAATCTATGCTCAATTTTTAATTCCGAGATGTTGGTCAAATTCGAACCTCGAACGTGCGTTTTCGCTAGACCTAGGCTTAAAGGGTGAGAAAATAGCTCGAAACGTCACGAAAGTTGGCATGCGCATTTGTCTACCAACGGGACATCCAAATCTATGCTCAATTTTCAATTCCGAGAAGTTGGTCAAATTCGAAACTCGATCGTGCCTTTTCGCTAGACTTGGGCTTAAACGGCGTCAAAATAGCTCGGAACGTTACGAAAGTTGGCGTGGACACTCGTCTACCAATGTGACATCCAAATCTATTCGCAAATCTAAATTTCGAGAAGTTGGTCAAAGTTGAAAATCGATGGTGCATTTTCACTAGACTTAGGTTTAAAGCGTGAGAAAATAGCTCGGAATGTCACGAAAGTTGGCGTGCGCATTTATCTACCAACGGGACATCCAAATCTACGCTCAATTTTTAATTCCGAGAAGTTGGTCAAATTCGAAACTCGACCGTGCCTTTTCGCTAGACTTTGCCTTAAAGGGTGAGAAAATAGCTCGGAATGTCACGAAAGTTGGCGTGCGCATTTGTCTCCCAACGAGACATCCAAATCTATGCTCAATTTTCAATTCCGAATAGTTGGTCAAATTCGAAACTCGACCGTGAATTTTCGCTAGACTTTGGCTTAAAGGGTGAGAAAATAGCTCGGAATTTCACGAAAGTTGGTGTGCGCATTTGTCTACTAACGGGACATCCAAATCTATGCTCAATTTTCAATTCCGAGAAGTTGGTCAAATTGGAAACTCGACCGTGCGTTTTCGCTAGACTTTGTCTTAAAGGGTGAGAAAATAGCTCGGAATGTCACGAAAGTTGGTGTGCACATTTGTCTACTAACGGGACATCCAAATCTATGCTCAATTTTCAATTCCGAGAAGTTGGTCAAATTGGAAACTCGACTGTGCGTTTTCGCTAGACTTGGGCTTAAAGGGGGAGAAAATAGCTCGGAACGTCACGAAAGTTGGTGTTGACGCTTGTCTACCAATGTGACATCCAAATCCATTCTCAAATTTAAATTCTGAGAAGTTGGTCAAAGTTGAAAATCGATCGTGCATTTTCGCTAGACTTAGGCTTAAAGGGTGAGAAAATAGCTCGGAACGTCACGAAAGTTGGCGTGCGCATTTGCCTACCAACGGGACATCCAAATCTATGCTCAATTTTCAATTCTGAGAAGTTGGTCAAATTCGAAACTTGACCGTGCATTTTCGCTAGACTTTGGCTTAAAGGGTGAGAAAATAGCTCGGAATGTCACGAAACTTGGGGTGCGCATTTGTCTACTAACGGGACATCCAAATCTATGCTCAATTTTCAATTCCGAGAAGTTGGTCAAATTGGAAACTCGACCGTGAGTTTTCGCTAGACTTGGGTTTAAAGGGGGAGAAAATAGCTCGGAACGTCACGAAAGTTGGTGTTGACGCTTGTCTACCAATGTGACATCCAAATCCATTCTCAAATTTAAATTCCGAGAAGTTGGTCAAAGTTGAAAATCGACCGTGCATTTTCGCTAGACTTAGGCTTAAAGGGTGAGAAAATAGCTCGGAACGTCACGAAAGTTGGGGTGCACATTTGCCTACCAACGGGACATCCAAATCTATGCTCAATTTTCAATTCTGAGATTTGGTCAAATTCGAAACTCGACCGTGCGTTTTCGCTAGACGTTGGCTTAAAGGGTGAGAAAATAGCTCGGAACGTCACGAAAGTTGGTGTTGACGCTCGTCTACCAATGTGACATCCAAATATATTCGCAAATTTAAATTCCGAAAAGTTGGTCAAAGTTGAAAATCGACCGTGCATTTTCGCTAGACTTAGGTTTAAGGCGTGAGAAAATAGCTCGGAACGTCACGAAAGTTGGTGTGCACGCTTGTCTACCAATGGGACATCCAAAACTATTCTCAAATTTCAATTCCGAGAAGTTAGTCAAAGTTGAAACTCGATCGTGCATTTTCGCTAGACATGGGCTTAGAGGGTGTGAAAATAGCTCGGAACGTTACGAAAGTTGGCGTGGACGCTCGTCTACCAATGTGACATCCAAATCTATTCGCAAATCTAAATTTCGAGAAGTTGGTCAAAGTTGAAAATCGACGGTGCATTTTCGCTAGACTTAGGTTTAAAGCGTGAGAAAATAGCTCGGAACGTCACGAAAGTTGGCGTGCGCATTTATCTACCAACGGGACATCCAAATCTACGCTCAATTTTTAATTCCGAGTAAGTTGGTCAAATTCGAAACTCGACCGTGCATTTTCGCTAGACTTAGGCTTAAAGGGTGAGAAAATAGCTCGGAACGTCACGAAAGTTGGCGTGCGCATTTGTCTACCAACGGGACATCCAAATCTACGCTCAATTTTTAATTCCGAGAAGTTGGTCAAATTCGAAACTAGACCGTGCGTTTTCGCTAGACTTAGGCTTAAAGGGTGAGAAAATAGCTCGGAACGTCACGAAAGTTGGCGTGCGCATTTGTCTACCAACGGGACATCCAAATCTATGCAGAATTTTCAATTCCGAGAAGTTGGTCGAATTGGAAACTCTACGGTGCGCTTTCGCTCGACTTGAGCTTAAAGGGTGTGAAATTAGCTCGTATTGTGACGAAAGTTGGCGTGCACATTTGTCTACCAACGGGACATCCAAATCTATGCTGAATTTTCAATTCTGAGAAGTTGGTCAAATTGGAAACTCTACCGTGCGTTTTCGCTAGACTTGGGCTTAAAGGGGGAGAAAATAGCTCGGAACGTCACGAAAGTTGGCGTGCGCATTTGTCTACCAACGGGACATCCAGATCTATGCTGAATTTTCAATTCCAAGAAGTTGGTCAAATTGGAAACTCGACCGTGCGTTTTCGCTAGACTTGGGCTTAAAGGGGGAGAAAATAGCTTGGAACGTCACGAAAGTTGCTGTGGACGCTTATCTACCAATGGGACATCTAAAACTATTCTCAAATTTCAATTCCGAGAAGTTGTTGTGCGAAAATTTCTACAAATGGGACATCCAAAACAATGCACAATCTTCAATTACGAGAAGTTGGTGAAAGTTGAAACTCGACCATACGTTTTCGGTATAGGAGAAAATAGCTTGGAACGTCACGAAAATTGGTGTAGATGCTTGTCTACCAATGGGACATCCAAAACTATTTTCAAATTTCAATTCCAAGAAATTGGTCAAAGTTGAAACGCCACCATGCGTTTTCTCTAGACTTGGGATTAAAGTGTCTGAAATTAGTTCGTAAAATCACGAAAGTTGAAGTGCGCACATGTCTACAAATGTGACATCCAAATCTATGCTCAAATTTAAATTGTGAGAGGTTGGTCAAAGTTGAAAATCGACCGTGCGTTTTCCCTAGACTTGGGCTTAAAGGGTGTGAAATTAGTTCGGAACGTCATGAAAGTTGGCGTGCGCACTTGTCTACCAACGAGACATCCAAATCTATGCTCAATTTTCCATTCCGGGAATTTGGTGAAAGTCGAAACTCGATCGTGCATTTTCCCTAGATTTGGGCTTAAAGGGTGTGAAATTAGCTCGCAACGTCATGATAGTTGGCGTGGACGCTCGTCTACCAATGTAACATCCAAATCTATTCGCAAATTTAAATTCCGAGAAGTTGGTCAAAGTTGAAAATCGACCGTGCATTTTCGCTACACTTAGGCTTAAAGGGTGAGAAAATAGCTTGGAACGTCACGAAAGTTGGCGTGCGCATTTGTCTACCAACGGGACATCCAAATCTATGCTCAATTTTCAATTCCGAGAAGTTGCTCAAATTTGAAACTCGACCGTGTGTTTTCGCTAGACTTGGGCTTAAAGGAGGAGAAAATAGCTCGGAACGTCACAAAAGTTAGTGTGGACGCTTGTCTACCAATGGGACATCCAAAACTATTCTCAAATTTCAATTCCGAGAAGTTGGTAAAAGTTGAAACTCGATCGTGCGTTTTCACTAGACTTGGGCTTAAAGGGGGAGAAAATAGCTCGGAACGTCACGAAAGTTGTTGTGGACGCTTGTCTACCAATGGGATATCCAAATCTATGCTCAATTTTCAATTCCGGGAAGTTGGTCAAATTGGAAACTCGACCGTGCGTTTTCGCTCGACTTGGGCTTAAAGGGGGAGAAAATAGCTCAGAATGTCACGAAAGTTGGTGTGGACGCTTGTCGACCAATGGGACATCCAAAGCTATCCTCAAATTTCAACTCCGAGAAGTTAGTCAAAGTTGAAACTCGTTCGTGCGTTTTCGCTAGACTTGGGCTTAAAGGGTGTTAAAATAGCTCGAAACGTTACGAAAGTTGGCGTGGACACTCGTCTACCAATTTGACATCCAAATCCATTCTCAAATTTGAATTCCGAGAAGTTGGACAAAGTTTAAAATCGACCGTGCATTTTCGCTAGACTTAGGCTTAAAGGGTGAGAAAATAGCTCGGAACGTCACGAAAGTTGGCGTGCGCATTTCTCTACCAACGGGACATCCAAATTTAGGCTGAATTTTTAATTCCGAGAAGTTGGTCAAATTGGAAACTCGACCGTGCGTTTTCGCTTAACTTGGGCTTAAAGGGGGAGAAAATAGCTCGGGACGTCACGAACGTTGGTGTGGACGCTTGTCTACCAATGGGACATCCAAAACTATTCTCAAATTTCAATTCCGAGAAGTTGGTCAAAGTTCAAACTCGATCGTGCGTTTTCGCTAGACTTGGGCTTAAAGGGGAAGAAAATAGCTCGAAACGTCACGAAAGTTGGTGTGGACGCTTGTCTACCAATGGGACATCCAACACTATTCTCAAATTTCAATTCCGAGAAGTTCGTCAAACTCGAAACTCAATCGTGCGTTTTTGCTAGACTTGAGCTTAAAGGGTGTGAAAATAGCTCGGAACGTCACGAAAGTTGGCATGGACGCTCGTATACCAATGTGACATCCTAATGCATTCTCAAATTTAAATTCCGAGAAGTTGGTCAAAGTTCAAAATCGACCGTGCATTTTCGCTAGACTTAGGCTTAAAGGGTGAAAAAATAGCTCGGAACGTCACGAAAGTTGGCGTGCGCATTTGTTTACCAACTGGACATCCAAATCTATGCTCAATTTTCAATTCTGAGAAGTTGGCAAATTCGAAACTCGACCGTGCATTTTCGCTAGACTTTGGCTTAAAGGGTGAGAAAATAGCTCGGAATGTCACGAAAGTTGGCGTGCGCACTTGTCTCCCAATCAGACATCCAAATCTATGCTCAATTTTCAATTCCGAGAAGTTGGTCAAATTCGAAATTCGAAATTCGACAGTGCATTTTCGCTAGACTTTGGCTTAAAGGGTGAGAAAATAGCTCGGAATGTCACGAAAGTTGGTGTGCGCATTTGTCTACTAACGGGACATCCAAATCTATGCTCAATTTTCAATTCCGTGAAGTTGGTCAAATTGGAAACTCGACCGTGCGTTTTCGCTAGACTTGGGCTTAAAGGGGGAGAAAATAGCTCGGAACGTCACGAAAGTTGGTGTTGACGCTTGTCTACCAATGTGACATCCAAATCCATTCTCAAATTTAAATTCCGAGAAGTTGGTCAAAGTTGAAAATCGACCGTGCATTTTCGCTAGACTTAGGCTTAAAGGGTGAGAAAATAGCTCGGAACGTCACGAAAGTTGGCGTGCGCATTTGCCTACCAACGGGACATCCAAATCTATGCTCAATTTTCAATTCCGAGAAGTTGGTCAAATTCGAAACTCGATCGTGCCTTTTCGCTAGACTTGGGCTTAAAGGGCGTGAAAATAGCTCAGAACGTTACGAAAGTTGGCGTGGACGCTCGTCTACCAATGTGACATCCAAATATATTCGCAAATTTGAATTCCGAGAAGTTGGTCAAAGTTGAAAATCGACCGTGCATTTTCGCTAGACTTAGGTTTAAGGCGTGAGAAAATAGCTTGGAACGTCTCAAAAGTTGGTGTGCACGCTTGTCTACCAATGGGACATCCAAAACTATTCTCAAATTTCAATTCCGAGAAGTTAGTCAAAGTTGAAACTCAATCGTGCATTTTCGCTAGACTTGGGCTTAAAGGGTGTGAAAATAGCTCAGAACGTTACGAAAGTTGGCATGGATGCTCGTCTACCAATGTGACATCCAAATCTATTCGCAAATCTAAATTTCGAGAAGTTGGTCAAAGTTGAAAATCGACGGTGCATTTTCGCTAGACTTAGGTTTAAAGCGTGAGAAAATAGCTCGGAACGTCACGAAAGTTGGCGTGCGCATTTATCTACCAATGGGACATCCAAATCTACGCTCAATTTTTAATTCCGAGAAGTTGGTCAAATTCGAAACTCGACCGTGCGTTTTCGCTAGACTTAGGCTTAAAGGGTGAGAAAATAGCTCGGAACGTCACGAAAGTTGGCGTGCGCATTTGTCTACCAACGGGACATCCAAATCTATGCTGAATTTTCAATTACGAGAAGTTGGTCGAATTGGAAACTCTACGGTGCGCTTTCGCTCGACTTGAGCTTAAAGGGTGTGAAATTAGCTCGTAATGTGACGAAAGTTGGCGTGCACATTTGTCTACCAACGGGACATCCAAATCTATGCTGAATTTTCAATTCTGATAAGTTGATCAAATTGGAAACTCGACCGTGCGTTTTCGCTAGACTTGGGCTTAAAGGGGGAGAAAATAGCTCGGAACGTCACGAAAGTTGGCGTGCGCATTTGTCTACCAACGGGACATCCAGATCTATGCTGAATTTTTAATTCCAAGAATTTGGTCAAATTGGAAACTCGACCGTGCGTTTTCGCTAGACTTGGGCTTAAAGGGGGAGAAAATAGCCCGGAACGTCACAAAAGTTAGTGTGGACGCTTGTCTACCAATGGGACATCCAAAACTATTCTCAAATTTCAATTCCGAGAAGTTGGTAAAAGTTGAAACTCAATCGTGTGTTTTCGCTTGACTTGGGCTTAAAGGGGGAGAAAATAGCTCAGAACGTCACGAACGTTGGTGTGGACGCTTGTCTACCAATGGGATATCCAAATCTATGCTCAATTTTCAATTCCGAGAAGTTGGTCAAATTGGAAACTCGATCGTGCGTTTTCGCTCGACTTGGGCTTAAAGGGGGAGAAAATAGCTCGGAACGTCACGAAAGTTGGTGTGGACGCTTGTCTACCAATGGGACATCCAAAAATATTCTTAAATTTCAATTCCGAGAAGTTGGTCAAAGTTGAAAATCGACTGTGCATTTTCGCTAGACTTGGGCTGAAAGGGTGAGAAAATAGCTCGGAATGTCACGAAAGTTGGTGTGCGCATTTGTCTACCAACGGGACATCCAAATCTATGCTCAATTTTCAATTCCGAGAAGTTGGTCAAATTCAAAACTCGACCGTGCGTTTTCGCTCGACTTGGGCTTAAAGGGTGAGAAAATAGCTCGAAACGTCACAAAAGTTGTTGTGGACGCTTGTCGACCAATGGGACATCCAAAACTATCCTCAAATTTCAATTCCGAGAAGTTAGTCAAAGTTGAAACTTGTTCATGCGTTTTCGCTAGACTTGGGCTTAAAGGGTGTTAAAATAGCTCGAAACGTTACGAAAGTTGGCGTGGACGCTTGTCTACCAATGTGACATCCAAATCCATTCTGAAATTTGAATTCTGAGAAGTTGGTCAAAGTTTAAAATCGACTGTGCATTTTCGCTAGACTTAGGCTTAAAAGGTGAGAAAATAGCTCGGAACGTCGCGAAAGTTGGCGTGCGCTTTTGTCTACCAACGGGACATCCAAATCTATGCTCAATTTTCAATTCCGAGAAGTTGGTCAAATTGGAAACTCGACCGTGCATTTTTGCTCGACTTGAGCTTAAAGGGTGTGAAATTAGCTCGTAATGTGACGAAAGTTGGCGTGCGCATTTGTCTACCAACGGGACATCCAAATCTATGCTCACTTTTTAATTCCGAGAAGTTGGTCAAATTTGAAACTGGACCGTGCGTTTTCGCTCGACTTAGGCTTAAAGGGTGAGAAAATAGCTCGGAACGTCACGAAAGTTGGCGTGCGCATTTGTCTACCAACGGGACATCCAAATTTAGGCTGAATTTTCAATTCCGAGAAGTTGGTCAAATTGGAAACTCGACCGTGCGTTTTCGACCAATGGGACATCCAAAACTATCCTCAAATTTCAATTCCGAGAAGTTAGTCAAAGTTGAAACTCGATCGTGCATTTTCGCTAGACTTGGGCTTAAAGGGCGTGAAAATAGCTCGGAACGTTACGAAAGTTGGCGTGGACGCTCGTCTACCAATGTGACATCCAAATCTATTCGCAAATCTAAATTTTGAGAAGTTGGTCAAAGTTGAAAATCGACGGTGCATTTTCGCTAGACTTAGGTTTAAAGCGTGAGAAAATAGCTCGAAACGTCACAAAAGTTGGCGTGCGCATTTATCTACCAACGGGACATCCAAATCTACGCTCAATTTTTAATTCCGAGAAGTTGGTCAAATTCGAAACTCGACCGTGCGTTTTCGCTAGACTTAGGCTTAAAGGGTGAGAAAATAGCTCGGAACGTCACGAAAGTTGGCGTGCGCATTTGTCTACCAACGGGACATCCAAATCTATGCTGAATTTTCAATTCCGAGAAGTTGGTCGAATTGGAAACTCTACGGTGCGCTTTCGCTCGACTTGAGCTTAAAGGGTGTGAAATTAGCTCGTAATGTGACGAAAGTTGGCGTGCACATTTGTCTACCAACGGGACATCCAAATCTATGCTGAATTTTCGATTCTGAGAAGTTGGTCAAATTGGAAACTCGATCGTTCGTTTTCGCTAGACTTGGGCTTAAAGGGGGAGAAAATAGCTCGGAACGTCACGAAAGTTGGCGTGCGCATTTGTCTACCAACGGGACATCCAGATCTATGCTGAATTTTCAATTCCAAGAAGTTGGTCAAATTGGAAACTCGACCGTGCGTTTTCGCTAGACTTGGGCTCAAAGGGGGAGAAAATAGCTCGGAAAGTCACGAAAGTTGCTGTGGACGCTTGTCTACCAATGGGACATCAAAACTATTCTCAAATTTCAATTCCGAGAAGTTTGTCCTATGTTGATACTCGATCATGCGTTTTCGCTAGACTTGGGCTTAAAGGGTGTGAAATTAGCTCGGAATCTAACGAAAGTTGTTGTGCGCAAATTTCTACAAATGGGACATCCAAAACAATGGTCAATCTTCAATTACGAGAAGTTGGTGAAAGTTGAAACTCGACCGTACGTTTTTGGTAGAGGAGAAAATAGCTTGGAACGTCACGAAAATTGGTGTGGATGCTTGTCTACCAATGGGACATCCAAAACTATTCTCAAATTTCAATTCCAAGAAATTGGTCAAAGTCGAAACGCCACCATGCGTTTTCTCTAGACTTGGGATTAAAGTGTGTGAAATTAGTTCGTAAAATCATGAAAGTTGAAGTGTGCACATGTCTACAAATGTGACATCCAAATCTATTCTCAAATTCAAATTGTGAGAGGTTGGTCAAAGTTGAAAATCGACCGTGCGTTTTCCCTAGACTTGGGCTTAAAAGGTGTGAAATTAGTTCGGAACGTCATGAAAGTTGGCGTGCGCACTTGTCTACCAACGGGACATCCAAATCTATGCTCAATTTTCCATTCCGGGAATTTGGTGAAAGTCGAAACTCGATCGTGCATTTTCCCTAGATTTGGGCTTAAAGGGTGTGAAATTAGCTCGCAACGTCACGATAGTTGGCGTGGACGCTCGTCTACCAATGTAACATCCAAATCTATTCGCAAATTTAAATTCCAAGAAGTTGGTCAAAGTCAAAAATCGACCGTGCATTTTCGCTACACTTAGGCTTAAAGGGTGAGAAAATAGCTTGGAACGTCACGAAAGTTGGCGTGCGCATTTGTCTACCAATGGGACATCCAAATCTATGCTCAATTTTCAATTTTGAGAAGTTGGTCAAATTTGAAACTCGACCGTGCGTTTTTGCTAGACTTGGGCTTAAAGGGGGAGAAAATAGCTCGGAACGTCACAAAAGTTAGTGTGGATGCTTGTCTACCAATGGGACATCCAAGACTATTCTCAAATTTCAATTCCGAGAAGTTGGTAAAAGTTGAAACTCGATCGTGCGTTTTCGCTAGACTTGGCCTTAAAGGGGGAGAAAATAGCTCGGAACGTCACGAAAGTTGGTGTGGACGCTTGTCTACCAATGGGATATCCAAATCTATGCTCAATTTTCAATTCCGAGAAGTTGGTCAAATTGGAAACTCGACCGTGCATTTTCGCTCGACTTGGGCTTAAAGGGGGACAAAATAGCTCGGAACGTCACGAAAGTTGGTGTGGACGCTTGTCTACCAATGGGACATCTAAAACTATTCTCAAATTTCAATTCCGAGAATTTTGTCCTAAGTTGATACTCGATCGTGCGTTTTCGCTAGACTTGGGCTTAAAGGGTGTGAAATTAGCTCGGAACGTCATGAAATTTGGCGTGCGCACTTGTCTACCAACGGGACATCCAAATCTATGCTCAATTTTCCATTCCAGGAATTTGGTGAAAGTCGAAACTCGATCGTGCATTTTCCCTAGATTTGGGCTTAAAGGGTGTGAAATTAGCTCAAAACGTCACGATAGTTGGCGTGGACGCTCGTCTACCAATGTAACATCCAAATCTATTCACAAATTTAAATTCCGAGAAGTTGGTCAAAGTTGAAAATCGACCGTGCATTTTCGCTACACTTAGGCTTAAAGGGTGAGAAAATAGCTTGGAACGTCACGAAAGTTGGCGTGCGCATTTGTCTACCAACGGGACATCCAAATCTATGCTCAATTTTCAATTGCGAGAAGTTGGTCAAATTTGAAACTCGACCGTGCGTTTTCGTTAGACTTGGGCTTAAAGGAGGAGAAAATAGCTCGGAACGTCACAAAAGTTAGTGTGGACGCTTGTCTACCAATGGGACATCCAAGACTATTCTCAAATTTCAATTCCGAGAAGTTGGTAAAAGTTGAAACTCGATCGTGCGTTTTCGCTAGACTTGGGCTTAAAGGGGGAGAAAATAGCTCGGAACATCACGAAAGTTGGTGTGGACGCTTGTCTACCAATGGGACATCCAAAACTATTCTTAAATTTCAATTCCGAGAATTTGGTCAAAGTTGAAAATCGACCGTGCATTTTCGCTAGACTTGGACTGAAAGGGTGAGAAAATAGCTCGGAATGTCACGAAAGTTGGTGTGCGCATTTTTCTACCAACGGGACATCCAAATCTATGCTCAATTTTTAATTCCGAGAAGTTGGTCAAATTCGAAACTCGACCATGCGTTTTCGCTAGACATAGGCTTAAAGGGCGATAAAATAGCTCGGAACTTCACGAAAGCTAACATGCGCATTTGTCTACCAACGGGACATCCAAATCTATGCTCAATTTTCAATTCCGAGAAGTTGGTCAAATTCGAAACTCGACCGTGCTTTTTCGCTAGACTTGAGCTTAAGCGGGAGAAAATAGCTCAAAACGTCACATAAGTTGGTGTGGACGCTTGTCGACCAATGTGACATCCAAAACTATCCTCAAATTTAAATTACGACAAGTTAGTCAAAGTTGAAACTCGTTCGTGCGTTTTTGCTAGACTTCGTCTTAAAGGGTGTTAAAATAGCTCGAAACATTACGAAAGTTGGCGTGGACGCTCGTCTACCAATGTGACATCCAAATCCATTCTCAAATTTGAATTCCGAGAAGTTGGTCAAAGTTTAAAATCGATCGTGCATTTTCGCTAGACTTAGGCTTAAAGGGTGAGAAAATAGCTCGGAACGTCACGAAAGTTGGCGTGCGCATTTGTCTACCAACGGGACATCCAAATCTATGCTCAATTTTCAATTCCGAGAAGTTGGTCAAATTGGAAACTCGACCGTGCATTTTTGCTCGACTTGAGCTTAAAGGGTGTGAAATTAGCTCGTAATGTGACGAAAGTTGGCGTGCGCATTTGTCTACCAACGGGACATCCAAATCTATGCTCACTTTTTAATTCCGAGAAGTTGGTCAAGTTCGAAACTTGACCGTGCGTTTTTGCTCGACTTAGGCTTAAAGGGTGAGAAAATAGCTCGGAACGTCACGAAAGTTGGCGTGCGCATTTGTCTCCCAACGAGACATCCAAATCTATGCTCAATTTTCAATTCCGAGAAGTTGGTCAAATTCGAAGCTCGACCGTGCATTTGCCCTAGACTTTGGCTTAAAGGGTGAGAAAATAGCTCAGAATGTCACGAAAGTTGGTGTGTGCATTTGTCTACTAACGGGACATCCAAATCTATGCTCAATTTTCAATTCCGAGAAGTTGGTCAAATTGGAAACTCGACCGTGCGTTTTCGATAGACATGGGCTTAAAGGGGGAGAAAATAGCTCGGAACGTCACGAAAGTTGGTGTTGACGCTTGTCTACCAATGTGACATCCAAATCCATTCTCAAATTTAAATTCCGAGAAGTTGGTCAAAGTTGAAAATCGACCGTGCATTTTTGCTAGACTTAGGCTTAAAGGGTGAGAAAATAGCTCGGAACGTCACGAAAGTTGGCGTGCGCATTTGTCTACCAACGGGACATCCAAATTTAGGTTGAATTTTCAATTCCGAGAAGTTGGTCAAAGTTCAAACTCGATCGTGCGTTTTGGCTAGACTTGGGCTTAAAAGGAAAGAAAATAGCTCCAAACGTCACTAAAGTTGGTGTGGACGCTTGTCTACCAATGGGACATCCAAAACTAATCTCAAATTTCAATTCCGAGAAGTCGATCAAAGTTGAAACTCGATCGTGCGTTTTTGCTAGACTTGGGCTTAAAGGGTGTGAAAATTGTTCGGAACGTCACGAAAGTTGGCGTGGACGCTCGTCTACAAATGTGACATGCTAATCCATTCTCAAATTTAAATTATGAGAAGTTGGTCAAAGTTCAAAATCGACCGTGCATTTTCGCTAGACTTAGGCTTAAAGGGTGAAAAAATAGCTCGAAACGTCACGAAAGTTGGCGTGCGCATTTGTTTACCAACGGGGCATTCAAATCGATGCTCAATTTTCAATTCTGAGAAGTTGGTCAAATTCGAAACTCGACCGTGCATTTTCGCTAGACTTAGGCTTAAAGGGTGAGAAAATAGCTCGGAACGTCACGATAGTTGGCGTGCGCATTTGTCTACCAACGGGACATCCAAATCTATGCTCAATTTTCCATTCCGGGAATTTGGTGAAAGTCGAAACTCGATCGTGCATTTTCCCTAGATTTGGGCTTAAGGGGTGTGAAATTAGCTCGCAACGGCACGATAGTTGGCGTGGACGCTCGTCTACCAATGTAACATCCAAATCTATTCGCAAATTTAAATTCCGAGAATTTGGTCAAAGTTGAAAATCGACCGTGCATTTTCGCTACACTTAGGCTTAAAGGGTGAGAAAATAGCTTGGAACGTCACGAAAGTTGGCGTGCGCATTTGTCTACCAACGGGACATCCAAATCTATGCTCAATTTTCAATTCCGAGAAGTTGGTCAAATTTGAAACTCGACCGTGCGTTTTCGCTAGACTTTGGCTTAAAGGAGGAGAAAATAGCTCGGAACGTCACAAAAGTTAGTGTGGACGCTTGTCTACCAATGGGACATCCAAAACTATTCTCAAATTTCAATTCCGAGAAGTTGGTAAAAGTTGAAACTCGATCGTGCGTTTTCGCTAGAATTGGGCTTAAAGGGGGAGAAAATAGCTCGGAACGTCACGAAAGTTGGTATGGACGCTTGTATACCAAAGGGATATCCAAATCTATGCTCAATTTTCAATTCCGAGAAGTTGGTCAAATTGGAAACTCGACCGTGCGTTTTCGCTCGACTTGGGCTTAAAGGGGGAGAAAATAGCTCGGAACGTCACGAAAGTTGGTGTGGACACTTGTCTACCAATGGGACATCCAAAACTATTCTTAAATTTCAATTCCGAGAAGTTGGTCAAAGCTGAAAATCGACCGTGCATTTTTGCTACACTTGGGCTGAAAGGGTGAGAAAATAGCTCGGAATGTCACGAAAGTTGGTGTGCGCATTTGTCTACCAACGGCACATCCAAATCTATGCTCAATTTTTTATTCCGAGAAGTTGGTCAAATTCGAAACTCGACCATGCGTTTTCGCTAGACATAGGCTTAAAGGGTGAGAAAATAGCTCGGAACTTCACGAAAGTTGACATGCGCATTTGTCTACCAACGGGACATCCAAATCTATGCTCAATTTTCAATTCCGAGAAGTTGGTCAAATTCGAAACTTGACCGTGCGTTTTCGCTAGACTTGGGCTTAAAGGGGGAGAAAATAGCTCGAAACGTCACAAAAGTTGGTGTGGACGCTTGTCTACCAATGGGATATCCAAATCTATGCCCAATTTTCAATTCCGAGAAGTTGGTCAAATTGGAAACTCGACCGTGCGTTTTCGCTCGACTTGGGCTTAAAGGGGGAGAAAATAGCTCGGAACGTCACGAAAGTTGGTGTGGATGCTTTTCTACCAATGGGACATCCAAAACTATTCTTAAATTTCAATTCCGAGAAGTTGGTCAAAGTTGAAAATCGACCATGCGTTTTCGCTAGACTTGGGCTTAAAGGGTGTTAAAATAGCTCGAAACGTTACGAAAGTTGGCGTGGACGCTCGTCTACCAATTTGACATCCAAATCCATTCTCAAATTTGAATTCCGAGAAGTTGGCCAAATTTTAAAATCGACCGTGCATTTTCGCTAGACTTAGGCTTAAAGGGTGAGAAAATAGCTCGGAAGGTCACGAAAGTTGGCGTGCGCATTTCTCTACCAACGGGACATCCAAATCTATGCTCAATTTTCAATTCCGAGAAGTTGGTCAAATTGGAAACTCGACCGTGCATTTTTGCTCGACTTGAGCTTAAAGGGTGTGGAATTAGCTCGTAATGTGACGAAAGTTGGCGTGCGCATTTGTCTCCCAACGAGACATCCAAATCTATGCTCAATTTTCAATTCCGAGAAGTTGGTTAAATTCGAAACTCGACCGTGCATTTTCGCTAGACTTTGGCTTAAAGGGTGAGAAAATAGCTCGGAATGTCACGAAAGTTGGTGTGCGCATTTGTCTACTAACGGGAATTCCAAATCTATGCTCAATTTTCAATTCCGAGAAGTTGGTCAAATTGGAAACTCGATCGTGCATTTTCGCTAGACTTGGGCTTAAAGGGGGAGAAAATAGCTCGCAACGTCACGAAAGTTGGTGTTGACGCTTGTCTACCAATGTGACATCCAAATCCATTCTCAAATTTAAATTCCGAGAAGTTGGTCAAATTCGAAACTCGATCGTGCCTTTTCGCTAGACTTGGGCTTAAAGGGTGTGAAAATAGCTCAGAACGTTACGAAAGTTGGCGTGGACGCTCGTCTACCAATGTGGCATCCAAATATATTCGCAAATTTAAATTCTGAGAAGTTGGTCAAAGTTGAAAATCGACCGTGCATTTTCGCTAGACTTAGGTTTAAGGTGTGAGAAAATAGCTCGGAACGTCACGAAAGTTGGTGTGCACGCTTGTCTACCAATGGGACATCCAAAACTATTCTCAAATTTCAATTCTGAGAAGTTAGTCAAAGTTGAAACTCGATCGTGCATTTTCGCTAGACTTGGGGTTAAAGGTTGTGAAAATAGCTCGGAATGTTACGAAAGTTGCCGTGGACGCTCGTCTACCAATGTGACATCCAAATCTATTCGCAAATCTAAATTTCAAGAAGTTGGTCAAAGTTGAAAATCGACGGTGCATTTTCGCTAGACTTAGGTTTAAAGCGTGAGAAAATAGCTCGAAACGTCACGAAAGTTGGCGTGCGCATTTATCTACCAACGGGACATCCAAATCTACGCTCAATTTTTAATTCCGAGAAGTTGGTCAAATTCAAAACTCGACCGTGCGTTTTCGCTAGACTTAGGCTTAAAGGGTGAGAAAATAGCTCGGAACGTCACGAAAGTTGGCGTGCGCATTTGTCTACCAACGGGACATCCAAATCTATGCTGAATTTTCAATTCCGAGAAGTTGGTCGAATTGGAAACTCTACAGTGCGCTTTCGCTCGACTTGAGCTTAAAGGGTGTGAAATTAGCTCGTAATGTGACGAAAGTTGGCGTGCACATTTGTCTACCAACGGGACATCCAAATCTATGCTGAATTTTCAATTCTGAGATGTTGGTCAAATTGGAAACTCGAACGTGTGTTTTCGCTAGGCTTGGGCTTAAAGCGGGAGAAAATAGCTCGGAACGTCACCAAAAGTTGGAGTGCGCATTTGTCTACCAACGGGACATCCAAATCTATGCTGAATTTTCAATTCCAAGAAGTTGGTCAAATTAGAAACTCGACCGTGCGTTTTCGCTAGACTTGGGCTTAAAGGAGGAGAAAATAGCTTGGAACGTCACGAAAGTTGCTGTGGACGCTATTCTACCAATGGGACTGTTAAATTTTCTGAATTTACTTCAATATGATCTAGGATCTTAACTGAGAGAACAACATGTACAACATATCTACAACATATCAATCATGGAGACAATAATGCAAGCACACAAGAGACACAAAGATTTACTTGGGGAAAACCATAAAGGTGAAAAACCCCAATAACTTCCTCAGAGATAAATAGAGCAATGATACAACCAACCAAGAGAGATAGCCATAACATAGCAGCAGATCCTCCTCCTCCATAAGTGCGCCACTCCTCCTTGAGTGCATGTGTGAGAAGTGAGTTAGTAAATAGAGTGCCTCCCGCACTCTATTTATACTTGACTTGACTTGCCTTTTTACCTAACTCATGTAGGCTCGAACTTAACCACATAACATAATGCTGACCGGGCCGACCCCCAATAGGGTGGTCTAATAACCCTTTGACCCACATGGCCGACCCCCAATAGGGTGGTCTAATAACCCTTTGACCCACATGACTTATACAGGGCCGACCCCAACAAGGTGGTCTAATAACCCATCAAGTATTAGTTACGACATTTACAAGATAAATGATGACACTTCCTTATAGAGGAATAATACCATCTCTATAGGATTACATACAACATATATATGAAATACATTCCGAAGTTACATATACATCAACACTCCCTCTTAACTAGGAAGGTATATCTCAGCACAGTTCTTCTAGCACAAGTCATCTTCTCTGGATCATCGTCACTGGATAATCGTCATCGAGTCATCATCATCGTCACTTCTGCTGCTATCTCAATCAATCTTTGAATCTACTCATCATAGGAAGTTCTACAGAGCCAGTCCTTTTTCATACTAGATGTAGGCCCACCACCTGCAGGTCTTCATCATCACTGGCCATACTGTGGAATCCTCAGGACTTATTACGTGCGTCACAAAACCTCGAAAGAGCATCCCAGGCTGTTACAAGCACAGAGCTCTACCTATAGGATCTCCCAGGGCGCTATTACATGTGACCCCACCACAAAACCTCGCAAGAGCATCTCAGGATGTTACGGGTACACAACTCTGACCTGAAATCTCCCAGGGCGCTACTACATTTGGTCCACCACAAAACCTCGCAAGAGCATCTCAGGATGTTACGGGTACACAACTCCGACCTGAAATATCCCAGGGCGCTATTACATGTGGTCATGGCAAAACCTCGCAAGAGCATCCCAGGACTGATTATGGGCACACAGCCCAACCTATCGGATCTCCCAAGGCGCTATTACATGCCATAGGACAAAACCTCGCAAGAGCATTTGCCAGATATCCCAGGGCGCTATTACATGCCATTGGAAAAACCTCGAAAGACTATCTGCAGATCTCCCAGGGCGCTATTACATGTCCTCCCAGAGCAAAACCTCGAAAGAGCATTTGCTAGATGTCCCAGGGCACCGATATTACATGCCATAGGCAAAACCTCGAAAGACCATCTGCAAATCTCCCAGGGCGCTATTACATGCTCATCTGCACAACCTGATCCACGACCATAGAGTATCAACCTGATACTCACCATACATCATCCTGATGTATCCATGATCATCCTGATCATCATCACTGCAACGTCCTGCTGCATGTCATCTGGAGCAACATCCTGAAGCTCGTCATCCATGATCATCCTGATCATCACTGCAACATCCTGCTGCATGTCATCTGGAGCAACATCCTGAAGCTCGTTATCCATGATCATCCTGATCATTCAATGCATCTACCTGATGCATACCAAGTATCTACCTGATACATATCATCATACATGATCCTCCTGATCATACAATGTATCCACCTGATACAAATACATGATACATATCACCATACATGATCCACCTGATCATACAATGTATCCACCTGATACATATACAGATACATGGTCCAAGCATCCAACATGATGCATACATACATAAAATGATCCTACTGATCATATCCAGCATCCACATGATGCGTACATACATACATAAAAATGATCCAACTGATCATATCCAGCATCCACATGATGCGTACATACATACATAAAAATGATCCAACTGATCATATCCAGCATCCACATGATGCGTACATACATACATAAAAATGATCCAACTGATCATATCCAAGCAGAAACTAGAACATCATCCTGATGCTCATCATCCAGCGCTTACATCCACAACCATGTGAAGGATCCTCCTTCCAACATGCTTGGAATGGCTTCAGCAAATGTGTCCATCACTTCTTCCTCGAAGTGTCCTCGATCTGAAGAACGCCAAGCCTCTCTCTGAAGTACTCGAACTTCACCCTGTCTAGTGGCTTCGTCAGCACATCTGCAATATCTCGTCCGTCGCAACATACAGGAGCTTCATGGCTCCTCTCTGCACCATATCCCTGATATAGTGATATTTGATCTCTATGTGTTTCGACCTGTCATGAAACACTGGGTTCTCGGACAGCTTCACACAACTCTGGTTATCACAGAAGATGCCAGTAGCCTCCAACGGGAGATCAAATAACTCAGACAGTAGCTTCCGTAGCCATACTGCCTCACAACTAGCTGAACAGGCTGCAACATACTCTGCCTCAGCTGTACTCAGTGCTACGCAGGACTGCTTCCTGCTAAACCAAGAGATCACACCTGATCCCATACTGAAGCAACACCTAGATGTGCTCTTCCTGTCTGCAGCACTACTACCCCAATCTGAATCAACATAACCTTGCAGGTTAAACTTTTGATTCGCCTCATACCTGAGCCCATAATCCACTGTACCCTTCAGGTACATTAGAACATGCTTTACAGCAACCAGGTGAACACTCCTCGGATTCGTCAGGAACTGGCTCAATGTGTTCACAGTAAAGCAAATGTCTGGTCTCGTGTTCTTCAGGTACATCAAGGACCCAATCATCTGACGATACATAGAGACATCAATCGGCTCAGATGAAGCATCACATAGAAGCTTCAGATTCGATGCCATAGGTGTGGTCATGGCCTTGCAATCCATCATCTCGAACCTCTTCAGGATCTCTACTGTATACTTCCCTTGTTCAAGGAAGATTCCTTCTGCACTCTGCCACACCTCCATGCCAAAAACAAATAGTGCATCATCCCCAAGTTCTTCATCTCGAACTCGGTAGTAAGCTTCCGCTGCGTGTCGGTAATCAATCTATTTTCACCTATAACAAACAGGTTATCCGCATACAAAAGTAGTATCACTGGATTTCCTTCCTCAACCTTGTAGTAAAGTTTGGAATCCGCTTTCGCCTTGGTAAAGCCCAAACTGGATAGAAAGTTGTCTATCCTACCATACCAAGTTCTGTACACATATATGACTACACCATGTTGTCTTGAAATCCATCTGGTGCATCACTTTTATATTTCTCAATGCTGCCATCTGCAACATGCTTGATCTGATAGTTCCATTTGGAAGTCATAACAAACTTCCCTTCATGACTTGGGACTACATCCCAAACATCATTCTTCATGATCAACGGATCATGGCATTTCATTTCTTCATCCCAGATCCTGGGAACTTCAATATCTTCAATATCTTCAATAGATATCTTTGTTGCTGGAACAAATGTTGTAGTCCTTTTGTAGGAGATGGCATACGATCTTTCCTACACAACAAGTTAAATTGCATGATTAAAAAACATCTCATAGTTTTAAGAACAAATTCTTACACATAAAGAAATATGCCATACAGTCATGCAATTATCTTAGCCAATGCTTCAATACAACATTTATCCATATTCCGTAACTTTCTAGATGCCTTCCAATCTCTACCAGAACATTGTTAAGAGTGTGCACAACTCCCAACATGTCAGCAAAGAGGTTTCATTCTAGATAAGTAGCAATGGAATGTTGTACAGTGCCATAGGCCACTTATCCATGCATATTAGGAGTATACTGTTCATCAATGCAATTATTCTAATATGCATAATACACAACCTAATTCTAGGAACATCAGTATATACATTATTGAACAGTATTATTTAAGAAATGACAATTCAAATACTTATCTTTGTTTGTTCGTTGGGTGGACTCCCTCTGAGTCTTCGCTTCCTTGCAGGAGCTGCTGGAGTCCTAATCTGAAGTAGCTTCTTCTACAACTTTCTGTTGTGGGATGTAGAGAGATGGTCAACTCCCTCTGAATATCTGCATCCTTGCATAAACCACTGGAATGTACTCCCTTCTTGATCTTTGCTTCCTGGATTACCTGTTCTTGAATCTCATATTCATCCTTGGTCCCTATGCATGCTTATTAGTATCATGAATGTGTTATCCTTGTGATCTCATATAAAATCATACATTCATTAGTATACTATTAAAACACAATAATCTCAAGCATGTATAGTCATGATCATTTCAAACAGAAATAATAAGCATTAGCATTCAAGGTTTATGTAGGATTCTTATGGTTAGTCAAATCATAAGAAACATAACATGTCTAAACCTGTAATTACTCAAACCTATGACTCTTCAGGTTAGTTGAATCATCAATCAAGATAAGAGATATAAAATGCATAAAACCTGTGATTATTCAAACCTATACCATCATGATTCTTCTGGTTAGTCATATCATCAATTATGGTAAGAAACATAATATGCATACAATCATGATTATTCAAACCTATGACTTCATGAATAATCATTATCAACAACAGTATAAGATCCTAACACAAGGTAGGATTCTATCTTGATATAGGAAAAACATACCTGGATTAGCATGCTAGCTATTTATGTCTAACATACTCACATGATGTCTTCTTGTTCTTCTTCAATGACTTGTGCTAGTAACCTGTATATCTCATAGGTTAACTATTACAAAACCAAGTTATACATACCTCGTAAATGGATCTTCTATGAGATCCATGACAATGGATGAATCTTTGTCCTCATGTTATCATGATCATATGTTCTTAGACCAGAACATGATTTGTCTTTCTTGGTGTACCTTTCATGTTAGTAGACAACATAAACCTCATACAACACCATAATGCATTAGTACAATCATAAGTGTCAACACCCTAACCAATGAATATCTTCTATTATGCATTCATAATTTTGTTAAGGTTATACGACAAATCTAAAATCAAAATTGTACTAACCGTAATAACATGAAGACAAACATACCATAAACTTAATCATGGACAAATATCGAAACATACCTCGATGAGTCATACCTGTCGAGATCGCTTGTATTCTTCTTATGTAAGGCCTTATCCTCATCTCCCTCTGAGACAAGAACTTCTTCACTTATGCAGGTGACCAATCCATCTTCTTCTAGGATTAACCCAATCCACTTGATTTGCAAGAACTGTACCTGGAGCTGGATATGGGTTTGTCAGAGAAACCCCAAAAATTCAAACTTTGAATTTCAAACTTCTGAAAGGATAGAAATATGCGCCTTGATGAGCTGATCAAACTGGTATATTCAGAATTTGAAAAATGCAAAGTTTTACTCCTCAATTTTGCCTTTGAAACTTTCGGATTCACTGGACGTGACCCTGAACTGGGGTTTGATGAAGCCCACTCTTTTTCCCCATCAAAAGGTTTGATCCAAAGCTCTAAGCTTCTATTTTTCTGAGGAGCTTCCAGCAATGGTCACAGATTTCAAAAATTCCCATTTTTACAGAAGCCCTAATTTTCCACTTTTCTGATCAAAGTCCCGAACTAGGGTCTAATCAAGCCCGGCCTTCTGCCCAACCAAAAATTCTGATCTTGGTCTCTAAATTTCTATTTTGATGAGTAGCATCCATCCGTGGTCTCCGATTACAAAAATTGCAACTTTCTCCAAAGCCCTAAATTTCGGAAGCCATGAATGAAGGTACCAAAAAATAATTCTGTTTTGACAGAAATATGTACCTGATTGTTTCTGGTGTAACTCCGAAATTTTTGATCCACAGGGTCTGAAAACGTTTCCTGAGATAGCCTGACCTGTTATCTTTCCATCCTGACAGGTCTGACTTCAATTGGATTCTCTGAGAGAGAGTTATGCCAAATGTCGCAACGTGACCTGTTTTGGGATAAAACAGGAGAGCGAACTTGTATGGCATGCCACGTGTCATTGTTTTAACTTAGGCCTCTAAAAAAGTTTCCTGAGATAGCTCGGCCTATTAAATTTCCATCCTGATAGGTCTGACCTCAATTGGACTCTCTGAGAGAGAGTTATGCCAAATGTCGCAACGTGACCTGTTTATGGGATAATACAGGAGAGCGCACTTGTACGGAGTGCCACATGTCACTGGTTCAACTTCGGCCTCTGAAAAAGGTTTCTGAGATAGTACCGACTATGTAATACCTGTCACTTTTTATAAAATTTCATTTGGAGCTTCCTAGCCCAAGATATGACTTTTTTCCCAAGGTCACCTGATTTTGACTCAGATCTGGAAGAGACAGAAACCCTATATTGTACAGATCATAAATCACAAAGTACATTGAATTAGAGGTTTTCCTTTGGACACAAGGTACCTGGAGATTTAATTTTCGTCCTGTAACAATTTCAGATCCGAAAAATTCTCCAAAACGGATTTATAGCGAAAGTGCTACGATGACTGGTTTTTTCTATATCAAGCCCTAGCATCGTAAGTGCAACAAGTGTAATACATGCCATATCATGCCTTCTTTCAGGCTAGCTCTGATACCATGTTAAATTTTTTGAATTTACTTCAATATGATCTAGGATCTTAACTGAGAGAACAACATGTACAACATATCTACAACATATCAATCATGGAGACAATAATGCAAGCACACAAGAGACACAAAGATTTACTTGGGGAAAACCATAAAGGTGAAAAACCCCAATAACTTCCTCAGAGATAGATAGAGCAATGATACAACCAACCAAGAGAGGTAGCCATAACCTAGCAGCAGATCCTCCTCCTCCATAAGTGCGCCACTCCTCCTTGAGTGCATGTGTGAGAAGTGAGTTAGTAAATAGAGTGCCTCCCGCACTCTATTTATAATTGAATTGACTTGCCTTTTTACCTAACTCATGTAGGCTCGAACTTAACCACATAACATAATGCTGACTGGACCGACCCCCAATAGGGTGGTCTAATAACCCTTTGACCCACATGGCCGACCCCCAATAGGGTGGTCTAATAACCCTTTGACCCACATGACTTATATAGGGCCGACCCCAACAAGGTGGTCTAATAACCCATCAAGTATAAGTTACGACATTTACAAGATAAATGACGACACTTCCTTATAGAGGAATAATACCATCTCTATAGGATTACATACAACATATATATGAAATACATTCCGAAGTTACATATACATCAACAGGGACATCTAAAACTATTCTCAAATTTCAATTCCGAGAAGTTTGTCCTAAGTTGATACTCGATCGTGCGTTTTCGCTAGACTTGGGATTAAAGGGTGTGAAATTAGCTCGGAATCTAACGAAAGTTGTTGTGCGCAAAATTCTACAAATGGGACATCCAAAACAATGCTCAATCTTCAATTACGAGAAGTTGGTGAAAGTTGAAACTCGACCGTACGTTTTCGGTAGAGGAGAAAATAGCTTGGAACGTCACGAAAATTGGTGTGGATGCTTGTCTACCAATGGGACATCCAAAACTATTCTCAAATTTCAATTCCAAGAAATTGGTCAAAGTCGAAACACCACCATGCGTTTTCTCTAGACTTGGGCTTAAAGGAGGAGAAAATAGCTCGCAACGTCACGATAGTTGGCGTGGACGCTCGTCTACCAATGTAACATCCAAATCTATTCGCAAATTTAAATTCCAAGAAGTTGGTCAAAGTCAAAAATCGACCGTGCATTTTCGCTACACTTAGGCTTAAAGGGTGAGAAAATAGCTTGGAACGTCACGAAAGTTGGCGTGCGCATTTGTCTACCAACGGGACATCCAAATCTATGCTCAATTTTCAATTCCGAGAAGTTGGTCAAATTTGAAACTCGACCGTGCGTTTTCGCTAGACTTGGGCTTAAAGGAGGAGAAAATAGCTCGGAACGTCACAAAAGTTAGTGTGGACGCTTGTCTACCAATGGGACATCCAAAACTATTCTCAAATTTCAATTCCGAGAAGTTGGTAAAAGTTGAAACTCAACCGTGCGTTTTCGCTAGACTTGGGCTTAAAGGGGGAGAAAATAGATCGGAACGTCACGAAAGTTGGTGTGGACGCTTGTCTACCAATGGGATATCCAAATCTATGCTCAATTTTCAATTCGGAGAAGTTGGTCAAATTGGAAACTCGACCGTGCGTTTTCGCTCGACTTGGGCTTAAAGGGGGAGAAAATAGTCGGAACGTCACGAAACTTGGTGTGGACGCTTGTCAACCAATGGGACATCCAAAACTATTCTTAAATTTCAATTCCGAGAAGTTGGTCAAAGTTCAAAATTGACCGTGTATTTTCGCTAGACTTGGGCTGAAAGGGTGAGAAAATAGCTCGGAATGTCACGAAAGTTGGTGTGCGCATTTGTCTACCAACGGGACATCCAAATCTATGCTCAATTTTTAATTCCGAGAAGTTGGTCAAATTCGAAACTCGACCATCGCGTTTTCGCTAGACATAGGCTTAAAGCTTGAGAAAATAGCTCGGAACTTCACGAAAGTTGACATGCGCATTTGTCTATCAACGGGACATCCAAATCTATGCTCAATTTTCAATTCCGAGAAGTTGGTCAAATTCGAAACTCGACCGTTGCGTTTTCACTAGACTTGGGCTTAAAGGGGGAGAAAATAGCTCGAAACGTCACAAAAGTTGGTGTGGACGCTTGTCGACCAATGGGACATCCAAAACTATCCTCAAATTTCAATTCCGAGAAGTTAGTCAAAGTTGAAACTCGTTGGTGCGTTTTCGCTAGACATGGGCTTAAAGGGTGTTAAAATAGCTCGAAACGTTACGAAAGTTGGCGTGGACGCTAGTCTACCAATGTGACATCCAAATCCATTCTCAAATTTGAATTCCGAGAAGTTGGCCAAAGTTTAAAATCGACCGTGCGTTTTCGCTAGACTTAGGCTTAAAGGGTGAGAAAATAGCTCGGAACGTCACGAAAGTTGGCGTGCGCATTTGTCTACCAATGGGACATCCAAATCTATGCTCAATTTTCAATTCCGAGAAGTTGGTCAAATTGGAAACTCGACAGTGCATTTCTGCTCGACTTGAGCTTTAAGGGTGTGAAATTAGCTCGTAATGTGACGAAAGTTGGCGTGCGCATTTGTCTACCAACGGGACAACCAAATCTATGCTCACTTTTTAATTCCGAGAAGTTGGTCAAATTCGAAACTTGACCGTGCGTTTTCGCTCGACTTAGGCTTAAAGGGTGAGAAAATAGTTCGGAACGTCACGAAAGTTGGCGTGCGCATTTTTCTACCAACGGGACATCCAAATTTAGGCTGAATTTTCAATTCCGAGAAGTTGGTCAAATTGGAAACTCGACCGTGCGTTTTCGCCAGACTTGGGCTTAAAGGGGGAGAAAATAGCTCGGAACGTCACGAAAGTTGGTGTGGACGCTTGTCTACCAATGGGACATCCAAAACTATTCTCAAATTTCAATTCCGAGAAGTTGGTCAAAGGTCAAACTCGTCGTGCGTTTTCGCTAGACTTGGGCTTAAAGGGGAAGAAAATAGCTCGAAACGTCACGAAAGTTGGTGTGGACGCTTGTCTACCAATGGGACATCCAAAACTATTCTCAAATTTCAATTCCGAGAAGTTGGTCAAAGTTGAAACTCGATCGTGCGTTTTTGCTAGACTTGGGCTTAAAGGGTGTGAAAATAGCTCGGAACGTCACGAAAGTTGGCGTGGACGCTCGTCTACCAATGTGACATCCTAATCCATTCTCAAATTTAAATTTAGAGAAGTTGGTCAAAGTTCAAAATCGACCGTGCATTTTCGCTAGACTTAGGCTTAAAGGGTGAAAAAATTGCTCGGAACGTCACGAAAGTTGGCGTGCGCATTTGTTTACCAATGGAACATCCAAATCTAGCTCAATTTTCAATTCTGAGAAGTTGGTCAAATTCGAAACTCGACCGTGCATTTTCGCTAGACTTTGGCTTAAAGGGTGAGAAAAAAGCTCGAAATGTCACGAAAGTTGGCGTGCGCATTTGTCTCCCAACGAGACATCCAAATCTATGCTCAATTTTCAATTCCGAGAAGTTGGTCAAATTCGAAACTCGACCGTGCATTTTCGCTAGACTTTGGCTTAAAGGGTGAGAAAATAGCTCGGAATGTCACGAAAGTTGGTGTGCGCATTTGTCTACTAACGGGACATCCAAATCTATGCTCAATTTTCAATTCCGAGAAGTTGGTCAACTTGGAAACTCGACCGTGCGTTTTCGCTAGACATGGGCTTAAAGGGGGAGGAAATAGCTCGGAACGTCACGAAAGTTGGTGTTGACGCTTGTCTACCAATGTGACATCCAAATTCATTCTCAAATTTAAATTCCGAGAAGTTGGTCAAAGTTGAAGATCGACCGTCGCATTTTCGCTAGACTTAGGCTTAAAGGGTGAGAAAATAGCTCGGAACGTCACGGAAGTTGGCGTGCGCATTTGTCTACCAACGGGACATCCAAATCTATGCTGAATTTTCAATTCCGAGAAGTTGGTCGAATTGGAAACTCTACGGTGCGCTTTCGCTCGACTTGAGCTTAAAGGGTGTGAAATTAGCTCGTAATGTGACGAAAGTTGGCGTGCACATTTGTCTACCAACGGGACATCCAAATCTATGCTGAATTTTCAATTTTGAGAAGTTGGTCAAATTGGAAACTCGACCGTGCGTTTGAGCTAGACTTGGGCTTAAAGGGGCAGAAAATAGCTCGGAACGTCACGAAAGTTGGCGTGCGCATTTGTCTACCAACGGGACATCCAAATCTATGCTGAATTTTCAATTCCGAGAAGTTGGTCGAATTGGAAACTCTACGGTGCGCTTTCGCTCGACTTGAGCTTAAAGGGTGTGAAATTAGCTCGTAATGTGACGAAAGTTGGCGTGCACATTTGTCTACCAACGGGACATCCAAATCTATGCTGAATTTTCAATTCTAAGAAGTTGGTCAAATTGGAAACTCGACCGTGTGTTTTCGCTAGGCTTGGGCTTAAAGAGGGAGAAAATAGCTCGGAACGTCACGAAAGTTGGAGTGCGCATTTGTCTACCAACGGGACATCCAAATCTATGCTGAATTTTCAATTCCAAGAAGTTGGTCAAATTAGAAACTCGACCGTGCGTTTTCGCTAGACTTGGGCTTAAAGGGGGAGAAAATAGCTCGGAACGTCACGAAAGTTGCTGTGGACGCTTTTCTACCAATGGGACTGTTAAATTTTCTGAATTTACTTCAATATGATCTAGGATCTTAACTGAGAGAACAACATGTACAACATATCTACAACATATCAATCATGGAGACAATAATGCAAGCACACAAGAGACACAAAGATTTACTTGGGGAAAACCATAAAGGTGAAAAACCACAATAACTTCCTCACAGATAAATAGAGCAATGATACAACCAACCAAGAGAGATAGCCATAACCTAGCAGCAGATCCTCCTCCTCCATAGGTGCGCCACTCCTCCTTGAGTGCATGTGTGAGAAGTGAGTTAGTAAATAGAGTGCCTCCCGCACTCTATTTATACTTGACTTGACTTTCCTTTTTACCTAACTCATGTAGGCTCGAACTTAACCACATAACATAATGCTGACCATGCCGACCCCCAATAGGGTGGTCTAATAACCCTTTGACCCACATGGCCGACCCCCAATAGGGTGGTCTAATAACCCTTTGACCCACATGACTTATACAGGGCCGACCCCAACAAGGTGGTCTAATAACCCATCAAGTATAAGTTACGACATTTACAAGATAAATGATGAAACTTCCTTATAGAGGAATAATACCATCTCTATAGGATTACATACAACTTATATATGAAATACATTCCGAAGTTACATATACATCAACACTCCCTCTTAACTAGGAAGGTATTTCTCAGCACAGTTCTTCTAGCACAAGTCATCTTCTCTGGATCATCGTCACTGGATAATCGTCATCGAGTCATCATCATCGTCACTGCTGCTGCTATCTCAATCAATCTCTGAATCTACTCATCATAGGAAGTTCTACAGAGCCAGTCCTTTTTCATACTGGATGTAGGCCCACCACCTGCAGGTCTTCATCATCACTGGCCATACTGTGGAATCCTTAGGACTTATTACGTGCGTCACAAAACCTCGAAAGAGCATCCCAGGCTGTTACGAGCACACAGCTCTACCTATAGGATCTCCCAGGGAGCTATTACATGTGACCCCACCACAAAACCTCGCAAGAGCATCTCAGGATGTTACGGGTACACAACTCTGACCTAAAATCTCCCAGGGCGCTATTACATGTGGTCCACCACAAAACCTTGCAAGAGCATCTCAGGATGTTACGGGTACACAACTCCGACCTGAAATCTCCCAGGGCGCTATTACATGTGGTCATGGCAAAACCTCGCAAGAGCATCCCAGGACTGATTACGGGCACACAGCCCAACCTATCAAATATCCTAGGGCACTATTACATGCCATAGGACAAAACCTCGCAAGAGCATCTGCCAGATATCCCAGGGCGCTATTACATGCCATAGGAAAAACCTCGAAAGACTATCTGCAGATCTCCCAGGGCGCTATTACATGTCCTCCCAGAGCAAAACCTCGAAAGAGCATTTGCTAGATGTCCCAGGGCACCGATATTACATGCCATAGGCAAAACCTCGAAAGACCATCTGCAAATCTCCCAGGGCGCTATTACATACTCATCTGCACAACCTGATCCACGACCATAGAGTATCAACCTGATACTCACCATACATCATCCTGATGTATCCATGATCATCCTGATCATCATCACTGCAACGTCCTGCTGCATGTCATCTGGAGCAACATCCTGAAGCTCATCATCCATGATCATCCTGATCATCACTGCAACATCCTGCTGCATGTCATCTGGAGCAACATCCTGAAGCTCGTCATCCATGATCATCCTGATCATCAATGCATCTACCTGATGCATACCAAGTATCTACCTGATACATATCATCATACATGATCCTCCTGATCATACAATGTATCCACGTGATACAAATACATGATACATATCACCATACATGATCCACCTGATCATACAATGTATCCACCTGATACATATACAGATACATGGTCCAAGCATCCAACATGATGCATACATACATAAAATGATCCTACTGATCATATCCAGCATCCACATGATGCGTACATACATACATAAAAATGATCCAACTGATCATATCCAGCATCCACATGATGCGTACATACATACATAAAAATGATCCAACTGATCATATCCAGCATCCACATGATGCGTACATACAGCCATGTGAAGGATCCTCCTTCCAACATGCTTGGAATGGCTTCAGCAAATGTGTCCATCACTTCTTCCTCGAAGTGTCCTCGATCTGAAGAACGCCAAGCCTCTCTCTGAAGTACTCGAACTTTACCCTGTCTAGTGGCTTCGTCAGCACATCTGCAATCTGCTCGTCCGTCGTAACATACAGGAGCTTCAGGGCTCCTCTCTGCACCATATCCCTGATATAGTGATATTTGATCTCTATGTGTTTCGACCTGTCATGAAACACTGGGTTCTCAGACAGCTTCACACAACTCTGGTTATCACAGAAGATGCCAGTAGCCTCCAACGGGAGATCAAATAACTCAGACAGTAGCTTCCGTAGCCATACTACCTCACAACTAGCTGAACAGGCTGTAACATACTTTGCCTCAGCTGTACTCAGTGCTACGCAGGACTGCTTCCTACTAAACCAAGAGATCACACCTGATCCCATAGTGAAGCAACACCCAGATGTGCTCTTCCTATCTGCAGCACTGCTAGCCCAATCTGAATCAACATAACCTTGCAGGTTAAACTTTTGATTCGCCTCATACCTGAGCCCATAATCCACTGTACCCTTCAGGTACCTTAGAACATGCTTTACAACAACCAGGTGAACACTCCTCGGATTCGTCAGGAACTGGCTCAATGTGTTCACAGCAAAGCAAATGTCTGGTCTCGTGTTCTTCAGGTACATCAAGGACCCAATCATCTGACGATACATAGAGACATCAATCGGCTCAGATGAAGCATCACATAGAAGCTTAAGATTCGATGCCATAGGTGTGGTCATGGCCTTGCAATCCATCATCCCGAACCTCTTCAGGATCTCTACTGCATACTTCCCTTGTTCAAGGAAGATTCCTTCTGCACTCTGCCACACCTCCATGCCAAAAACAAATAGTGCATCATCCCCAAGTTCTTCATCTCGAACTCGGTAGTAAGCTTCCGCTGCGTGTCGGTAATCAATCTATTTTCACCTATAACAAACAGGTTATCCGCATACAAAAGTAGTATCACTGGATTTCCTTCCTCAACCTTGTAGTAAAGGTTGGAATCCGCTTTAGCCTTGGTAAAGCCCAAACTAGATAGAAAGTTGTCTATCCTACCATACCAAGTTCTGCACACATATATGACTACACCATGTTGTCTTGAAATCGATCTGGTGCATCACTTTTATATTTCTCAATGCTGCCATCTGCAACATGCTTGATCTGATAGTTCCATTTGGAATTCATAACAAACTTCCCTTCATGACTTGGGACTACATCCCAAACATCATTCTTCATGATCAACGGATCATGGCATTTCATTTCTTCATCCCAGATCCTCGGAACTTCAATATCTTCAATATCTTCAATAGATATCTTTGTTGTTGGAACAAATGTTGTAGTCCTTTTGTAGGAGATGGCATACGATCTTTCCTACACAACAAGTTAAATTGCATGATTAGAAAACATCTCATAGTTTTCAGAACAAATTCTTACACATAAAGAAATATGCCATACAGTCATGCAATTATCTTAGCCAATGCTTCAATACAACATTTATCCATATTCCGTAACTTTCTAGATGCCTTCCAATCTCTACCAGAACATTGTTAAGAGTGTGCACAACTCCCAACATGTCAGCAAAGAGGTTTCATTCTAGATAAGTAGCAATGGAATGTTGTACAGTGCCATAGGCCACTTACCCATGCATATTAGGAGTATACTGTTCATCAATGCAATTATTCTAATATGCATAATACACAACCTAATTCTAGGAACATCAGTATATACATTATTGAACAGTATTATTTAAGAAATGACAATTCAAATACTTATCTTTGTTTGTTCATTGGGTGGACTCCCTCTGAGTCTTCGCTTCCTTGCAGGAGCTGCTGGAGTCCTAATCTGAAGTAGCTTCTTCTACACCTTTCTGTTGTGGGATGTAGAGAGATGGTCAACTCCCTCTGAATATCTGCATCCTTGCATAAACCACTGGAATGTACTCCCTTCTTGATCTTTGCTTCCTGGATTACCTGTTCTTGAATCTCATATTCATCCTTGGTCCCTATGCATGCTTATTAGTATCATGAATGTGTTATCCTTGTGATCTCATATAAAATCATACATTCATTAGTATACTATTAAAACACAATAATCTCAAGCATGTATAGTCATGATCATTTCAAACAGAAATAATCAGCATTAGCATTCAAGGTTTATGTAGGATTCTTATAGTTAGTCAAATCATAAAAAACATAACATGTCTAAACCTGTAATTACTCAAACCTATGACTCTTCAGGTTATTTGAATCATCAATCAAGATAAGAGATATAAAATGCATAAAACCTGTGATTATTCAAACCTATACCATCATGATTCTTCTGGTTAGTCATATCATCAATTATGGTAAGAAACATAATATGCATACAATCATGATTATTCAAACCTATGACTTCATGAATAATCATTATCAACAACAGTATAAGATCCTAACACAAGGTAGGATTCTATCTTGATATAGGAAAAACATACCTGGATTAGCATGCTAGCTATTTATGTCTAACATACTCACATGATGTCTTCTTGTTCTTCTTCAATGACTTGTGCTAGTAACCTGTATATCTCATAGGTTAACTATTACAAAACCAAGTTATACATACCTCGTAAATGGATCTTCTATGAGATCCATGACAATGGATGAATCTTTGTCCTCATGTTATCATGATCATATGTTCTTGGACCAGAACATGATTTGTCTTTCTTGGTGTACCTTTCATGTTAGTAGACAACATAAACCTCATACAACACCATAATGCATTAGTACAATCATAAGTGTCAACACCCTTACCAATGAATATCTTCTATCATGCATTCATAATTTTGTTAAGGTTATACGACAAATCTAAAATCAAAATTGTACTAACCATAATAACATGAAGACAAACATACCATAAACTTAATCATGGACAAATATCGAAACATACCTCGATGAGTCATACCTGTCGAGATCGCTTGTATTCTTCTTATGTAAGGCCTTATCCTCATCTCCCTCTGAGACAGGAACTTCTTCACTTATGCAGGTGACCAATCCATCTTCTTCTAGGATTAACCCAATCCACTTGATTTGCAAGAAATGGACCTGGAGCTGGATATGGGTTTGTCAGAGAAACCCCAAAAATTCAAACTTTGAATTTCAAACTTCTAAAAGGATAGAAATATGCGCCTTGATGAGCTGATCAAACTGGTATATTCAGAATTTGAAAACTGCAAAGTTTTACTCCTCAATTTTTCCTTTGAAACTTTCGGATTCACTGGACGTGACCCTGAACTGGGGTTTGATGAATCCCACTCTTTTGGCCCATCAAAAGGTTTGATCCAAAGCTCTAAGCTTCTATTTTTCTGAGGAGCTTCCAGCCGTGGTCACAGATTTCAAAAATTCCCATTTTTACAGAAGCCCTAATTTTCCACTTTTCTGATCAAAGTCCCGAACTAGGGTCTAATCAAGCCCGGCCTTCTGCCCAACCAAAAATTCTGATCTTGGTCTCTAAATTTCTATTTTGATGAGTAGCATCCAGCCGTGGTCTCCGATTACAAAAATTCCAACTTTCTCCAAAGCCCTAAATTCCGGAAGCCATGAATGAAGGTACCAAAAAATAATTCTGTTTTGACAGAAATATGTACCTGATTGTTTCTGGTGTAACTCCGAAATGTTTGATCCACAGCGTCTGAAAAAGTTTCCTGAGATAGCCTGACCTGTTATCTTTCCATCCTGACAGGTCTGACCTCAATTGGATTCTCTGAGAGAGAGTTATGCCAAATGTCGCAACGTGACCTGTTTTGGGATAAAACAGGAGATCGAACTTGTATGGCGTGCCACGTGTCACTGTTTTAACTTAGGCCTCTGAAAACGTTTCCTGAGATAGCTCGGCCTGTTAAATTTCCATCCTGATAGGTCTGACCTCAATTGGACTCTCTGAGAGAGAGTTATGCCAAATGTCGCAACGTGACCTGTTTATGGGATAATACAGGAGAGCGCACTTGTACAGAGTGCCACGTGTCACTGGTTCAACTTCGGCCTCTGAAAAAGGTTTCTGATATAGTACATACTGTGTACTACCTGTCACTTTTTATGAAATTTCATTTGGAGCTTCCTAGCCCAAGATATGACTTTTTTCCCAAGGTCACCTGATTTTGACTCAGATCTGGAAGAGGCAGAAACCCTATATTGTATAGATCATAAATCACAAAGTACAATGAATTAGAGGTTGTCCTTTGGACACAAGGTACCTGGATATTTAACCTTTGTCTTGTAACAATTTCAGATACGAAAACTTCTCCAAAACGGATTTATAGCGAAAGTGCTACGATGACTGGTTTTAGGCTAGCTCTGATACCATGTTAAATTTTCTGAATTTACTTCAATATGATCTAGGATCTTAACTGAGAGAACAACATGTACAACATATCTACAACATATCAATCATGGAGACAATAATGCAAGCACACAAGAGACACAAAGATTTACTTGGGGAAAACCATAAAGGTGAAAAACCCCAATAACTTCCTCAGAGATAAATAGAGCAATGATACAACCAACCAAGAGAGATAGCCATAACCTAGCAGCAGATCCTCCTCCTCCATAAGTGCGCCACTCCTCCTTGAGTGCATGTGTGAGAAGTGAGTTAGTAAATAGAGTGCCTCCCGCACTCTATTTATACTTGACTTGACTTGCCTTTTTACCTAACTCATGTAGGCTCAAACTTAACCACATAACATAATGCTGACTGGGCCGACCCCCAATAGGGTGGTCTAATAACCCTTTGAACCACATGGCCGACCCCCAATAGGGTGCTCTAATAACTCTTTGACCCACATGACTTATACAGGGCCGACCCCAACAAGGTGGTCTAATAACCCATCAAGTATAAGTTACGACATTTACAAGATAAATGACGACACTTCCTTATAGAGGAATAATACCATCTCTATAGGATTACATACAGCATATATATGAAATACATTCCGAAGTTACATATACATCAATAGGGACATCTAAAACTATTCTCAAATTTCAATTCGGAGAAGTTTGTCCTAAGTTGATACTCGATCGTGCGTTTTCGCTAGAATTGGGATTAAAGGGTGTGAAATTAGCTCGGAATCTAACGAAAGTTGTCGTGCGCAAATTTCTACAAATGGGACATCCAAAACAATGCTCAATCTTCAATTACGAGAAGTTGGTGAAAGTTGAAACTCGACCGTACGTTTTCGGTAGAGGAGAAAATAGCTTGGAACGTCACGAAAATTGGTGTGGATGCTTGTCTACCAATGGGACATCCAAAACTATTCTCAAATTTCAATTCCAAGAAATTGGTCAATGTCGAAACGCCACCATGCGTTTTCTCTAGACTTGGGATTAAAGTGTCTGAAATTAGTTCATAAAATCACGAAAGTTGAAGTGCGCACATGTCTACAAATGTGACATCCAAATCTATTCTCAAATTTAAATTGTGAGAGGTTGGTCAAAGTTGAAAATCGACCGTGCGTTTTCCCTAGTTGGCGTGCGCACTTGTCTACCAACGGGACATCCAAATCTATGCTCAATTTTCCATTCCGGGAATTTGGTGAAAGTCGAAACTCGATCGTGCATTTTCCCTAGATTTGGGCTTAAAGGGTGTGAAATTAGCTCGCAACGTCACGATAGTTGGCGTGGACGCTCGTCTACCAATGTAACATCCAAATCTATTCGCAAATTTAAATTCTGAGAAGTTGGTCAAAGTCGAAAATCGACCGTGCATTTTCGCTACACTTAGGCTTAAAGGGTGAGAAAATCGCTTGGAACGTCACGAAAGTTTGCGTGCGCATTTGTCTACCAATGGGACATCCAAATCTATGCTCAATTTTCAATTCCGACAAGTTGGTCAAATTTGAAACTCGACCGTGCGTTTTCGCTAGACTTGGGCTTAAAGGAGGAGAAAATAGCTCGGAACGTCATAAAAGTTAGTGTGGACGCTTGTCTACCAATGGGACATCCAAAACTATTCTCAAATTTCAATTCCGAGAAGTTGGTAAAAGTTGAAACTCGATCGTGTGTTTTCGCTAGACTTGGGCTTAAAGGGGGAGAAAATAGCTCAGAACGTCACGAAAGTTGGTGTGGACGCTTGTCTAGCAATGGGATGTCCAAATCTATGCTCAATTTTCAATTCCGAGAAGTTGGTCAAATTGGAAACTCGACCGTGCGTTTTCGCTAGACTTGGGCTTAAAGGGGGAGAAAATAGCTCGGAACGTCACGAAAGTTGGTGTTGACGCTTGTCTACCAATGTGACATCCAAATCCATTCTCAAATTTAAATTCCGAGAAGTTGGTCAAAGTTGAAAATCGACCGTGCATTTTCGCTAGACTTAGTCTTAAAGGGTGAGAAAATAGCTCGGAACGTCACGAAAGTTGGCGTGCGCATTTGCCTACCAACGGGACATCCAAATCTATGCTCAATTTTCAATTCTGAGAAGTTGGTCAAATTCGAAACTCGACCGTGCATTTTCGCTAGACTTTGGCTTAAAGGGTGAGAAAATAGCTCGGAATGTCACGAAACTTGGCGTGCGCATTTGTCTACCAACAGCACATCCAAATCTATGCTCAATTTTTAGTTCCGAGATGTTGGGCAAATTCGAAACTCGACCGTGCGTTTTCGCTAGACCTAGGCTTAAAGGGTGAGAAAATAGCTCGGAACGTCACGAAAGTTGGCATGCGCATTTGTCTACCAACGGGACATCCAAATCTATGCTCAATTTTCAATTACGAGAAGTTGGTCAAATTCGAAACTCGATCGTGCCTTTTCGCTAGACTTGGGCTTAAAGGGTGTGAAAATAGCTCAGAACGTTACGAAAGTTGGCGTGGACGCTCGTCTACCAATGTGACATCCAAATATATTCGCAAATTTAAATTCCGAGAAGTTGGTCAAAGTTGAAAATCGACCGTGCATTTTCGCTAGACTTAGGTTTAAGGCATGAGAAAATAGCTCGGAACGTCACGAAAATTGGTGTGCATGCTTGTCTACCAATGGGACATCCAAAACTATTCTCAAATTTCAATTCCGACAAGTTAGTCAAAGTTGAAACTCGATCGTGCATTTTCGCTAGACTTGGGCTTAAAGGGTGTGAAAATAGCTCGGAACGTTACGAAAGTTGGCGTGGACGCTCGTCTACCAATGTGACATCCAAATCTATCCGCAAATATAAATTTGGAGAAGTTGGTCAAAGTTGAAAATCGACGGTGCATTTTCGCTAGACTTAGGTTTAAAGCGTGAGAAAATAGCTCGGAACGTCACGAAAGTTGGCGTCCACATTTGTTTACCAACGGGACATCCAAATCTATGCTCACTTTTTAATTCCGAGAAGTTGGTCAAATTCGAAACTTGACCGTAGCGTTTTCGCTCGACCTAGGCTTAAAGGGTGAGAAAATAGCTCGGAACGTCACGAAAGTTGGCGTGCACATTTGTCTACCAACGGGACATCCAAATTTAGGCTGAATTTTCAATTCCGAGAAGTTGGTCAAATTGGAAACTCGACCGTGCGTTTTCTCTAGACTTGGGCTTAAAGGGGGAGAAAATAGCTCGGAACGTCACGAAAGTTGGTGTGGACGCTTGTCTACCAATGGGACATCCAAAACTATTCTCAAATTTCAATTCCGAGAAGTTGGTCAAAGTTCAAACTCGATCGTGCGTTTTCGGTAGAATTGGGCTTAAAGGGGAAGAAAATAGCTCGAAACGTCACGAAAGTTGGTGTGGACGCTTGTCTACCAATGGGACATCCAAAACTATTCTCAAATTTCAATTCCGAGAAGTTGGTCAAAGTTGAAACTCGATTGTGCGTTTTTGCTAGACTTGGGCTTAAAGGGTGTGAAAATAGCTCGGAACGTCACGAAAGTTGGCGTGGATGCTCGTCTACCAATGTGACATCCTAATCCATTCTCAAATTTAAATTTCGAGAAGTTGGTCAAAGTTCAAAATCGACCGTGCATTTTCGCTAGACTTAGGCTTAAAGGGTGAAAAAATAGCTCGGAACGTCACGAAAGTTGGCGTGCGCATTTGTTTACCAACGGGACATCCAAATCTATGCTCAATTTTCAATTCTGAGAAGTTGGTCAAATTCGAAACTCGACCGTGCATTTTCGCTAGACTTTGGCTTAAAGGGTGAGAAATAGCTCGGAATGTCACGAAAGTTGGCGTGCGCATTTGTCTACTAACGGGACATCCAAATCTATGCTCAATTTTCAATTCCGAGAAGTTGGTCAAATTGGAAACTCGACTATGCATTTTCGCTAGACTTGGGCTTAAAGGGGGAGAAAATAGCTCGGAACGTCACGAAAGTTGGTGTTGACGCTTGTCTACCAATGTGACATCCAAATCCATTCTCAAATTTAAATTCCGAGAAGTTGGTCAAAGTTGAAAATCGACCTTGCATTTTCGCTAGACTTTGGCTTAAAGGGTGAGAAAATAGCTCGGAATGTCACGAAACTTGGCGTGCGCATTTGTCTACCAACAGGACATCCAAATCTATGCTCAATTTTTAATTCCGAGATGTTGGTCAAATTTGAAACTCGACCATGCATTTTCGCTAGACCTAAGCTTAAAGGGTGAGAAAATAGCTCGGAACGTCACGAAAGTTGGCATGCGCATTTGTCTACCAACGGGACATCCAAATCTATGCTCAATTTTCAATTCCGAGAAGTTGGTCAAATTCGAAACTCGATCGTGCCTTTTCGCTAGACTTCGGCTTAAAGGGACTGAAAATAGCTCAGAACGTTTCGAAAAGTGGCGTGGACGCTCGTCTACCAATGTGACATCCAAATATATTCGCAAATTTAAATTCTGAGAAGTTGGTCAAAGTTGAAAATCGACCGTGCATTTTCGCTAGACTTAGGTTTAAGGCGTGAGAAAATAGCTCGGAACGTCACGAAAGTTGGTGTGCACGCTTGTCTACCAATGGGACATCCAAAACTATTCTCAAATTTCAATTCCGAGAAGTTAGTCAAAGTTGAAACTGGATCGTGCATTTTCGCTAGACTTGGGCTTAAAGGGTGTGAAAATAGCTTGGAACGTTACGAAAGTTGGCGTGGACGCTCGTCTACCAATGTGACATCCATATCTATTCGCAAATCTAAATTTCGAGAAGTTGGTCAAAGTTGAAAATCGACGGTGCTTTTTCGCTAGACTTAGGTTTAAAGCGTGAGAAAATAGCTCGGAACGTCACGAAAGTTGGCTTGCGCATTTATCTACCAACGGGACATCCAAATCTACGCTCAATTTTTAATTCCGAGAAGTTGGTCAAATTCGAAACTCGACCGTGCGTTTTCTCTAGACTTAGGCTTAAAGGGTGAGAAAATAGCTCGGAACGTCACGAAAGTTGGCGTGCGCATTTGTCTACCAACGGGACATCCAAATCTATGCTGAATTTTCAATTCCGAGAAGTTGGTCGAATTGGAAACTCTACGGTGCACTTTCGCTTGACTTGAGCTTAAAGGGTGTGAAATTAGCTCGTAATGTGACGAAAGTTGGCGTGCACATTTGTCTACCAACGGGACATCCAAATCTATGCTGAATTTTCAATTCTGAGAAGTTGGTCAAATTGGAAACTCGACCGTAGCGTTTTCGCTAGACTTGGGCTTAAAGGGGGAGAAAATAGCTCAGAACGTCACGAAAGTTGCTGTAGTCGCTTGTCTACCAATGGGATATCCAAATCTATGCTCAATTTTCAATTCCGAGAAGTTGGTCAAATTGGAAACTCGACCGTGCGTTTTCGCTCGACTTGGGCTTAAAGGGGAAGAAAATAGCTCGGAACGTCACGAAAGTTGGTGTGGACGCTTGTCTACCAATGGGACATCCAGAACTATTCTTAAATTTCAATTCCGAGAAGTTGGTCAAAGTTGAAAATCGACCGTGCATTTTCGCTGGACTTGGGCTGAAAGGGTGAGAAAATAGCTCGGAATGTCACGAAAGTTGGTGTGCGCATTTGTCTACCAACGGGACATCCAAATCTATGCCCAATTTTTAATTCCGAGAAGTTGGTCAAATTCGAAACTCGACCATGCGTTTTCGCTAGACATAGGCTTAAAGGGTGAGAAAATAGCTCGGAACTTCACGAAAGTTGACATGCACATTTGTCTACCAAGGGGACATCCAAATCTATGCTCAATTTTCAATTCCGAGAAGTTGGTCAAATTCGAAACTCGACCGTGAGTTTTCGCTAGACTTGGGCTTAAAGGGGGAGAAAATAGCTCGAAACGTCGCAAAAGTTGGTGTGGACGCTTGTCGACCAATGGGACATCCAAAACTATCCTCAAATTTCAATTCTGAGAAGTTAGTCAAAGTTGAAACTCGTTCATGCGTTTTCGCTAGACTTGGGCTTAAAGGGTGTTAAAATAGCTCGAAACGTTACGAAAGTTGGCGTGGACGCTCGTCTACTAATGTGACATCCAAATCCATTCTCAAATTTGAATTCCGAGAAGCTGGCCAAAGTTTAAAATCGACCGTGCGTTTTCGCTAGACTTAGGCTTAAAGGGTGAGAAAATAGCTCGGAACGTCACGAAAGTTGGCGTGCGCATTTGTCTCCAAACGGGACATCCAAATCTATGCTCAATTTTCAATTCCGAGAAGTTGGTCAAATTGGAAACTCGACCGTGCATTTTTGCTCGACTTGAGCTTAAAAGGTGTTAGATTAGCTCGTAATGTGACGAAAGTTGGCGTGTGCATTTGTCTACCAACGGGACATCCAAATCTATGCTCACTTTTTAATTCCAAGAAGTTGGTCAAATTCGAAACTTGACCGTCGCGTTTTTGCTCGACTTAGGCTTAAAGGGTGAGAAAATAGCTTGGAACGTCACGAAAGTTGGCGTGCGCATTTGTCTACCAACGGGACATCCAAATTTAGGCTGAATTTTCAATTCCGAGAAGTTGGTCAAATTGGAAACTCGACCGTGCGTTTTCGCTAGACTTGGGCTTAAAGGGGGAGAAAATAGCTCGGAACGTCACGAAAGTTGGTGTGGACGCTTGTCTACCAATGGGACATCCAAAACTATTCTCAAATTAAAATTCCGAGAAGTTGGTCAAAGTTCAAACTCGATCGTGCGTTTTCGCTAGACTTGGGCTTAAAGGGGAAGAAAATAGCTCGAAACGTCACGAAAGTTGGTGTGGACGCTTGTCTACCAATGGGACATCCAAAACTATTCTCAAATTTCAATTCTGAGAAGTTGGTAAAAGTTGAAACTCGATCGTGCGTTTTTGCTAGACTTGGGATTACAGGGTGTGAAGATAGCTCGGAATGTCACGAAAGTTGGCGTGCACGCTCGTCTACCAATGTGACATCCTAATCCATTCTCAAATATAAATTTCGAGAAGTTGGTCAAAGTTCAAAATCGACCGTGCATTTTCGCTAGACTTAGGCTTAAAGGGTGAAAAAATAGCTCGGAACGTCACGAAAGTTGGCGTGCGCATTTGTTTACCAACGGGACATCCAAATCTATGCTCAATTTTCAATTCTGAGAAGTTGGTCAAATTCGAAACTCGACCGTGCATTTTCGCTAGACTTTGGCTTAAAGGGAGTGAAAATAGCTCGGAATGTCACGAAAGTCGGCTTGCGCATTTGTCTCGCAAGGAGACATCCAAATCTATGCTCTATTTTCAATTCCGAGAAGTTGGTCAAATTCGAAACTCGATCGTGCATTTTCGCTAGACTTTGGCTTAAAGGGTGAGAAAATAGCTCGGAATGTCACGAAAGTTGGTGTGCGCATTTGTCTACTAACGGGACATCCAAATCTATGCTCAATTTTCAATTCCGAGAAGTTGGTCAAATTGGAAACTCGACCGTGCGTTTTCGCTAGACTTGGGCTTAAAGGGGGAGAAAATTGCTCGGAACGTCACGAAAGTTGGTGTTGACGCTTGTGACATCCAAATCCATTCTCAAATTTAAATTCTGAGAAGTTGTTGAAAGTTGAAAATCGACCGTCGCATTTTCGCTAGACTTAGGCTTAAAGGGTGAGAAAATAGCTCGGAACGTCACGAAAGTTGGCGTGCGCATTTGCCTACCAACGGGACATCCAAATCTATGCTCAATTTTCAATTCTGAGAAGTTGGTCAAATTCAAAACTCGACCGTGCATTTTCGCTAGACTTTGGCTTAAAGGGTGAGAAAATAGCTCGGAATGTCACGAATCTTGGCGTGCGCATTTGTCTACCAACAGGACATCCAAATCTATGCTCAATTTTTAATTCCGAGATGTTGGTAAAATTCGAAACTCGACCGTGCGTTTTCGCTAGAACTAGGCTTAAAGCGTGAGAAAATAGCTCGGAACGTCACGAAAGTTGGCATGCGCATTTGTCTACCAACGGGACATCCAAATCTATGCTCAATTTTCAATTCCGAGAAGTTGGTCAAATTCGAAACTCGATCGTGCCTTTTCGCTAGACTTGGGCTTAAAGGGTGTGAAAATAGCTCAGAACGTTACGAAAGTTGGCGTGGACACTCGTCTACCAATGTGACATCCAAATATATTCGCAAATTTAAATTCCGAGAAGTTGGTCAAAGTTGAAAATCGACCGTGCATTTTCGCTAGACTTAGGTTTAAGGCGTGAGAAAATAGCTCGGAACGTCACGAAAGTTGGTGTGCACGGTTGTCTACCAATGGGACATCCAAAACTATTCTCAAATCTCAATTCCGAGAAGTTAGTCAAAGTTGAAACTCAATCGTGCATTTTCGCTAGACTTGGGCTTAAAGGGTGTGAAAATAGCTCAGAACGTTACGAAAGTTGGCGTGGACGCTCGTCTACCAATGTGACATCCAAATCTATCCGCAAATATAAATTTCGAGAAGTTGGTCAAAGTTGAAAATCGACGGTGCATTTTCGCTAGAATTAGGTTTAAAGCGTGAGAAAATAACTCGGAACGTCACGAAAGTTGGCGTGCGCATTTGTTTACCAACGGGACATCCAAATCTATGCTCACTTTTTAATTTCGAGAAGTTGGTCAAATTCGAAACTTGACCGTGCGTTTTCGCTCGTCCTAGGCTTAAAGGGTGAGAAAATAGCTCGGAACGTCGCGAAAGTTGGCGTGCGCATTTGTCTACCAACGGGACATCCAAATTTAGGCTGAATTTTCAATTCCGAGAAGTTGGTCAAATTGGAAACTCGACCGTGCGTTTTCGCTAGACTTGGGCTTAAAGGGGGAGAAAATAGCTTGGAACGTCACGAAAGTTGGTGTGGACGCTTGTCTACCAATGGGACATCCAAAACTATTCTCAAATTTCAATTCCGAGAAGTTGGTCAAAGTTGAAACTCGATCGTGCGTTTTTGCAAGACTTGGGCTTACAGGGTGTGAAGATAGCTCGGAACGTCACGAAAGTTGGCGTGCACGCTCGTCTACCAATGCGACATCCTAATCCATTCTCAAATTTAAATTCCGAGAAGTTGGTCAAAGTTCAAAATCGACCGTGCATTTTCGCTAGACTTAGGCTTAAAGGGTGAAAAAATAGCTCGGAACGTCACGAAAGTTGGCGTGTGCATTTGTTTACCAACGGGACATCCAAATCTATGCTCAATTTTCAATTCTGAGAAGTTGGTCAAATTCGAAACTCGACCGCGCATTTTCGCTAGACTTTGGCTTAAAGGGTGAGAAAATAGCTCGGAATGTCACGAAAGTCGGCTTGCGCATTTGTCTCGCAACGAGACATCCAAATCTATGCTCAATTTTCAATTCCGAGAAGTTGGTCAAATTCGAAACTCGATCGTGCATTTTCGCTAGACTTTGGCTTAAAGGGTGAGAAAATAGCTCGGAATGTCACGAAAGTTGGTGTGCGCATTTGTCTACCAACGGGACATCCAAATCTATGCTCAATTTTCAATTCTGAGAAGTTGGTCAAATTCGAAACTCGACCGTGCATTTTCGCTAGACTTTGGCTTAAAGGGTGAGAAAATAGCTCGGAATGTCACGAATCTTGGTGTGCGCATTTGTCTACCAACAGGACATCCAAATCTATGCTCAATTTTTAATTCCGAGATGTTGGTAAAATTCGAAACTCGACCGTAGCGTTTTCGCTAGACCTAGGCTTAAAGCGTGAGAAAATAGCTCGAAACGTCACGAAAGTTGGCATGCGCATTTGTCTACCAACGGGACATCCAAATCTATGCTCAATTTTCAATTCCGAGAAGTTGGTCAAATTCGAAACTCGATCGTGCCTTTTCGCTAGACTTGGGCTTAAAGGGTGTGAAAATAGCTCAGAACGTTACGAAAGTTGGCGTGGACGCTCGTCTACCAATGTGACATCCAAATATATTCGCAAATTTAAATTCCGAGAAGTTGGTCAAAGTTGAAAATCGACCGTGCATTTTCGCTAGACTTAGGTTTAAGGCGTGAGAAAATAGCTCGGAACGTCATGAAAGTTGGTGTGCACGCTTGTCTACCAATGGGACATCCAAAACTATTCTCAAATTTCAATTCCGAGAAGTTAGTCAAAGTTGAAACTCGATCGTGCATTTTCACTAGACTTGGGCTTAAAGGGTGTGAAAATAGCTCGGAACGTTACGAAAGTTGGCGTGGACGCTCGTCTACCAATGTGACATCCAAATCTATCCGCAAATATAAATTTCGAGAAGTTGGTCAAAGTTGAAAATCGACGGTGCATTTTCGCTAGACTTAGGTTTAAAGCGTGAGAAAATAGCTCGGAACATCACGAAAGTTGGCGTGCGCATTTGTTTACCAACGGGACATCCAAATCTATGCTCACTTTTTAATTCCGAGAAGTTGGTCAAATTCGAAACTTGACCGTGCGTTTTCGCTCGACCTAGGCTTAAAGGGTGAGAAAATAGCTCGGAACGTCACGAAAGTTGGCGTGCGCATTTGTCTACCAACGGGACATCCAAATTTAGGCTGAATTTTCAATTCCGAGAAGTTGGTCAAATTGGAAACTCGACCGTGCGTTTTCGCTAGACTTGGGCTTAAAGGGGGAGAAAATAGCTCGGAACGTCACGAAAGCTGGTGTGGACGATCGTCTACCAATGTGACATCCAAATCTATTCGCAAATCTCAATTTCGAGAAGTTGGTCAAAGTTGAAAATCGACGGTGCATTTTCGCTAGACTTAGGTTTAAAGCGTGAGAAAATAGCTCGGAACGTCACGAAAGTTGGCGTGCGCATTTGTCTACCAACGGGACATCCAAATCTATGCTCAATTTTCAATTCCAAGAAGTTGGTCAAATTCGAAACTCGACCGTGCGTTTTCGCTAGACTTGGGCTTAAAGGGGGAGAAAATAACTCGGAACATCACGAAAGTTGCTGTGGACGCTTGTCTACCAATGGGACATCTAAAACTATTCTCAAATTTCAATTCCGAGAAGTTTGTCCTAAGTTGATACTCGATCGTGCGTTTTCGCTAGACTTGGGCTTAAAGGGTGTGAAATTAGCTCAGAATCTAACAAAAGTTGTTGTGCGCAAATTTCTACAAATGGGACATCCAAAACAATGCTCAATCTTCAATTACGAGAAGTTGGTGAAAGTTGAAACTCGACCGTATGTTTTCGGTAGAGGAGAAAATAGCTTGGAACGTCACGAAAATTGGTGTGGATGCTTGTCTACCAATGGGACATCCAAAACTATTCTCAAATTTCAATTCCAATAAATTGGTCAAAGTCAAAACGCCACCATGCGTTTTCTCTAGACTTGGGATTAAAGTGTTTGAAATTAGTTCGTAAAATCACGAAAGTTGAAGTGCGCACATGTCTACAAATGTGACATCCAAATCTATTCTCAAATTTAAATTGTGAGAGGTTGGTCAAGGTTGAAAATCGACCGTGCGTTTTCCCTAGACTTGGGCTTAAAGGGTGTGAAATTAGTTCGGAACATCATGAAAGTTGGCGTGCGCACTTGTCTACCAACGGGACATCCAAATCTATGCTCAATTTTCCATTCCGGGAATTTGGTGAAATTAGCTCGCAACGTCACGATAGTTGGCGTGGACGCTCGTCTACCAATGTAACATCCAAATCTATTCGCAAATTTAAATTCCGAGAAGTTGGTCAAAGTTGAAAATCGACCATGCATTTTCGCTACACTTAGGCTTAGAGGGTGAGAAAATAACTTGGAACGTCACGAAAGTTGGCGTGCGCATTTGTCTACCAACGGGACATCCAAATCTATGCTCAATTTTCAATTCCGAGAAGTTGGTCAAATTTGAAACTCGACCGTGCGTTTTCACTAGACTTGGGCTTAAAGGAGGAGAAAATAGCTCGGAACGTCACAAAAGTTAGTGTGGACGCTTGTCTACCAATGGGACATCAAAAACTATTCTCAAATTTCAATTCCGAGAAGTTGGTAAAAGTTGAAACTCGATCGTGCGTTTTCGCTAGTCTTGGGCTTAAAGGAGGAGAAAATAGCTCGGAACATCACGAAAGTTGGTGTGGACGCTTGTCTACCAATGGGACATTCAAAACTATTCTTAAATTTCAATTCCGAGAAGTTGGTCAAAGTTGAAAATCGACCGTGAATTTTCGCTAGACTTGGGCTGAAAGGGTGAGAAAATAGCTCGGAATGTCACGAAAGTTGGTGTGCGCATTTGTCTACCAACGGGACATCCAAATCTATGCTCAATTTTTAATTCCGATAAGTTGGTCAAATTCGAAACTCGACGATGCGTTTTCGCTAGACATAGGCTTAAAGGGTGAGAAAATGGCTCGAAAATTCACGAAATTTGACATGCGCATTTGTCTACCAACGGGACATCCAAATCTATGCTCAATTCTTAATTCCGAGAAGTTGGTCAAATTCGAAACTCGACCGTGCATTTTCGCTAGACTTGGGCTTAAAGGGGGAGAAAATAGCTAGAAACGTCACAAAGTTGGTGTGGACGCTTATCGACCAATGGGACATCCAAAACTATCCTCAAATTTCAATTCCAAGAAGTTAGTCAAAGTTGAAACTCGTTCGTGCGTTTTCGCTAGACTTGGGCTTAAAGGGTGTTAAAATAGCTCGAAACATTACGAAAGTTGGCGTGGACGCTCGTCTACCAATGTGACATCCAAATCCATTCTCAAATTTGAATTCCGAGAAGTTGCCCAAAGTTTAAACTCGACCGTGCATTTTCGCTAGACTTAGGCTTCAAGGGTGAGAAAATAGCTCGGAAGGTCACGAAAGTTGGCGTGCGCATTTGTCTACCAACGGGACATCCAAATCTATGCTCAATTTTCAATTCCGAGAAGTTGGTCAAATTGGAAACTCGACCGTGCGTTTTCGCTAGACTTGGGATTAGAGGAGAAAATAGCTCGGAACGTTACGAAAGTTGGCGTGGACGCTCGTCTACCAATGGGACATCCAAAACTATTCTTAAATTTCAATTCCGAGAAGTTGGTCAAAGTTGAAAATCGACCGTGCATTTTCGCTAGACTTAGGCTTTAAGGGTGAGAAAATAGCTCGGAACGTCACGAAATTTGGCCTGCGCATTTGTCTACCAACGGGACATCCAAATCTATGCTCAATTTTCGATTCCGAGAAGTTGGTCAAATTGGAAACTCGACCGTGCATTTTTGCTCGACTTGAGCTTAAAGGGTGTGAAATTAGCTCATAATGTGACGAAAGTTGGCGTGCGCATTTGTCTACCAACAGGACATCCAAATCTATGCTCACTTTTTAATTCCGAGAAGTTGGTCAAATTCAAAACTTGACCATGCGTTTTCGCTCGACTTAGGCTTAAAGGGTGAGAAAATAGCTCGGAAAATCACGAAAGTTGGCATGCGCATTTGTCTACCAATGGGACATCCAAATTTAGGCTGAATTTTCAATTCCGAGAAGTCGATCAAATTGGAAACTCGACCGTCGCGTTTTCGCTAGACTTGGGCTTAAAGGGGGAGAAAATAGCTCGGAACGTCACGAAAGTTGGTGTGGACGCTTGTCTACCAATCGGACATCCAAAACTATTCTCAAATTTCAATTTCGATAAGTTCGTCAAAGTTCAAACTCGATCGTGCGTTTTCGCTAGACTTGGGCTTAAAGGGGAATAAAATAGCTCGGAACGTCACGAAAGTTGGTGTGGACGCATGTCTACCAATGGGACATCCAAAACTATTCTCAAATTTTAATTCCGAGAAGTTGATCAAAGTTGAAACTCGATCATGCGTTTTTGCTAGACTTGGGCTTAAAGGGTGTGAAAATAGCTCGGAACGTCACGAAAGTTGGTGTGGACGCTCGTCTACCAATGTGACATCCTAATCCATTCTCAAATTTAAATTCCGAGAAGTTGGTCAAAGTTCAAAATCGACCGTGCATTTTCGCTAGACTTAGGCTTAAAGGGTGAAAAAATAGCTCGGAACGTCACGAAAGTTGGCGTGCGCATTTGTTTACCAACGGGACATCCAAATCTATGCTCAATTTTCAATTCTTAGAAGTTGGTCAAATTCAAAACTCGACCGTGCATTTTCGCTAGACTTTGGCTTAAAGGGTGAGAAAATAGCTCGGAATGTCACTAAAGTTGGCGTGCGCATTTGTCTCCAAACGAGACATCCAAATCTATGCTCAATTTTCAATTCCGAGAAGTTGGTCAAATTCGAAACTCGACCGTGCATTTTCGCTAGACTTTGGCTTAAAGGGTGAGAAAATAGCTCGGAATGTCACGAAAGTTGGCGTGCGCATTTGTCTACTAACGGGACATCCAAATCTATAATCAATTTTCAATTCCGAGAAGTTGGTCAAATTGGAAACTCGACCGTGCGTTTTCGCTAGACTTGGGCTTAAAGGGGGAGAAAATAGCTCGGAACGTCACAAAAGTTGGTGTTGACGCTTGTCTACCAATGTGACATCCAAATCCATTCTCAAATTTAAATTCCGAGAAGTTGGTCAAAGTTGAAAATCGACCGTGCATTTTCGCTAGACTTAGGCTTAAAGGGTGAGAAAATAGCTCGGAACGTCACTAAAGTTGGCGTGCGCATTTGTCTACCAACGGGACATCCAAATCTATGCTCAATTTTCAATTCCGAGAAGTTGGTCAAATTGGAAACTCGACCGTGCATTTTTGCTCGACTTGAGCTTAAAGGGTGTGAAATTAGCTCGTAATGTGACGAAAGTTGGCGTGCGCATTTGTCTACCAACGGGAAATCCAAATCTATGCTCACTTTTTAATTCCGAGAAGTTGGTCAAATTCGAAACTTGATCGTGCGTTTTCGCTCGACTTAGGCTTAAAGGGTGAGAAAATAGCTCGGAACGTCACGAAAGTTGGCGTGCGCATTTGTCTACCAACGGGACATCCAAATTGAGGCTGAATTTTCAATTCCGAGAAGTTGGTCAAATTGGAAACTCGACCGTGCGTTTTCGCTAGACTTGGGCTTAAAGTGGGAGAAAATCGCTCGGAACGTCACGAAAGTTGGTCTGGACGCTTGTCTACCAATGGGACATCCAAAACTATTCTCAAATTTCAATTCCGAGAAGTTGGTCAAAGTTCAAACTCGATCGTGCATTTTCGCAAGACCTGGGTTTAAGGGGAAGAAAATAGCTCGAAACGTCACGAAAGTTGGTGTGGACGCTTGTCTACCAATGGGACATCCAAAACTATTCTCAAATTTCAATTCCGAGAAGTTGGTCAAAGTTGAAACTCGATCGTGCGTTTTTGCTAGACTTGGGCTTAAAGGGTGTGAAAATAGCTCGGAACGTCACGAAAGTTGGCGTGGACATTCGTCTACCAATGAGACATCCAAATCTATGCTCAATTTTCAATTCTGAGAAGTTGGTCAAATTCGAAACTCGACCGTTCATTTTCGCTAGACTTTGGCTTAAAGGGTGAGAAAATAGCTCGGAATGTCACTAAAGTTGGCGTGCGCATTTGTCTCCCAACGAGACATCCAAATCTATGCTCAATTTTCAATTCCGAGAAGTTGGTCAAATTCGAAACTCGACCGTGCATTTTCGCTAGACTTTGGCTTAAAGGGTGAGAAAATAGCACGGAATGTCACGAAAGTTGGCGTGCGCATTTGTCTACTAACGGGACATCCAAATTATGCTCAATTTTCAATTCCGAGAAGTTGGTCAAATTGGAAACTCGACCGTGCGTTTTCGCTAGACTTGGGCTTAAAGGGGGAGAAAATAGCTCGGAACGTCACGAAAGTTGGTGTTGACGCTTGTCTACCAGTGTGACATCCAAATCCATTCTCAAATTTAAATTCCGAGAAGTTGGTCAAAGTTGAAAATCGACCGTGCATTTTCGCTAGACTTAGGCTTAAAGGGTGAGAAAATAGCTCAGAACGTCACGAAAGTTGGCGTGTGCATTTGTCTACCAATGGGACATCCAAATCTATGCTCAATTTTCAATTCTGAGAAGTTGGTCAAATTGGAAACTCGACCGTGCATTTTTGCTCGACTTGAGCTTAAAGGGTGTGAAATTAGCTCGTAATGTGACAAAAGTTGGCATGCGCATTTGTCTACCAACGGGACATCCAAATCTATGCTCACTTTTTAATTCCGAGAAGTTGGTCAAATTCGAAACTTGACCGTGCGTTTTCGTTCGACAGAGGCTTAAAGGGTGAGAAAATAGCTTGGAACGTCACGAAAGTTGGCGTGCGCATTTGTCTACCAACGGGACATCCAAATCTATGCTCAATTTTCAATTCCGAGAAGTTGGTCAAATTTGAAACTCGACTGTGCGTTTTCGCTAGACTTGGGCTTAAAGGAGGAGAAAATAGCTCGGAACGTCACGAAAGTTGGTGTGGATGCTTGTCTACCAATGGGATATCCAAATCTATGCTCAATTTTCAATTCCGAGAAGTTGGTCAAATTGGAAACTCGACCGTGCGTTTTCGCTCGACTTGGGCTTAAAGGGGGTAAAAATAGCCCGGAACGTCAAGAAAGTTGGTGTGGACGCTTGTCTGCCAATGGGACATCCAAAACTATTCTTAAATTTCAATTCCGCGAAGTTGGTCAAAGTTGAAAATCGACCGTGCATTTTCGCTAGACTTGGGCTGAAAGGGTGAGAAAATAGCTCGGAATGTCACGAAAGTTGGTGTGCGCATTTGTCTACCAACGGGACATCCAAATCTATGCTCAATTTTTAATTCCGAGAAGTTGGTCAAATTCGAAACTCGACCATGCGTTTTCGCTAGACATAGGCTTAAAGGGTGAGAAAATAGCTCGGAACTTCACGAAAGTTGACATGCGCATTTGTCTACCAACGGGACATCCAAATCTATGCTCAATTTTCAATTCCGAGAAGTTGGTCAAATTCGAAACTCGACCGTCGCGTTTTCGCTAGACTTGGGCTTAAAGGGGGAGAAAATAGCTCGAAACGTCGCAAAAGTTGGTGTGGACGCTTGTCGACCAATGGGACATCCAAAACTATCCTCAAATTTCAATTCCGAGAAGTTAGTCAAAGTTAAAACTCGTTCGTGCGTTTTCGCTATTCTTGGGCTTAAAGGGTGTTAAAATAGCTCGAAACTTTACGAAAGTTGGCGTGGACGCTCGTCTACCAATGTGACATCCAAATCCATTCTCAAATTTGAATTCCGAGAAGTTGGCCAAAGTTTAAAATCGACCGTGCGTTTTCGCTAGACTTAGGCTTAAAGGGTGAGAAAATAGCTCGGAACGTCACGAAAGTTGGCGTGCGCATTTGTCTACCAACGGGACATCCAAATCTATGCTCAATTTTCGATTCTGAGAAGTTGGTCAAATTGGAAACTCGACCGTGCATTTTTAGTCGACTTGAGCTTAAAGGGTGTGAAATTAGCTCGTAATGTGACGAAAGTTGGCGTGCGCATTTGTCTACCAACGGGACATCCAAATCTATGCTCACATTTTAATTCCGAGAAGTTGGTCAAATTCAAAATTTGACCATGCGTTTTCGCTCGACTTAGGCTTAAAGGGTGAGAAAATAGCTCGGAACGTCACGAAAGTTGGCATGCGCATTTGTCTACCAATGGGACATCCAAATTTAGGCTAAATTTTCAATTCCGAGAAGTTGGTCAAATTGGAAACTCGACCGTGCGTTTTCGCTAGACTTGGGCTTGAAGGGGTAGAAAATAGCTCGGAACGTCACGAAAGTTGGTGTGGACACTTGTCTACCAATGGGACATCCAAAACTATTCTCAAATTTCAATTCCGAGAAGTTAATCAAAGTTGAAACTCGATCGTGCGTTTTTGCTAGACTTGGGCTTAAAGGGTGTGAAAATAGCTCGGAACGTCACGAAAGTTGGTGTGCACGCTCGTCTACCAATGTGACATCCTAATCCATTCTCAAATTTAAATTCCGAGAAGTTGGTCAAAGTTCAAAATCGACCGTGCATTTTCGCTAGACTGAGGCTTAAAAGGTGAAAAAATAGCTCGGAACGTCACGAAAGTTGGCGTGCGCATTTGTTTACCAACGGGACATCCAAATCTATGCTCAATTTTCAATTCTGAGAAGTTGGTCAAATTCAAAACTCTACCGTGCATTTTCGCTAGACTTTGGCTTAAAGGGTGAGAAAATAGCTCGGAATGTCACTAAAGTTGGCGTGCGCATTTGTCTACTAACGGGACATCCAAATCTATGCTCAATTTTCAATTCCGAGAAGTTGGTCAAATTGGAAACTCGACCATGCGTTTTCGCTAGACTTGGGCTTAAAGGGGGAGAAAATAGCTCGGAACGTCACGAAAGTTGGTGTTGACGCTTGTCTACCAATGTGACATCCAAATCCATTCTCAAATTTAAATTCCGAGAAGTTGGTCAAAGTTGAAAATCGACCGTGCATTTTCGCTAGACTTAGGCTTAAAGGGTGAGAAAATAGCTCGGAACGTCACTAAAGTTGGCGTGCGCATTTGTCTACCAACGGGACATCCAAATCTATGCTCAATTTTCAATTCCGAGAAGTTGGTCAAATTGGAAACTCGACCGTGCATTTTTGCTCGACTTGAGCTTAAAGGGTGTGAAATTAGCTCGTAATGTGACGAAAGTTGGCGTGCGCATTTTTCTACCAACGGGACATCCAAATCTATGCTCACTTTTTAATTCTGAGAAGTTGGTCAAATTCGAAACTTGATCGTGCGTTTTCGCTCGACTTAGGCTTAAAGGGTGAGAAAATAGCTCGGAACGTCACGAAAGTTGGCGTGCGCATTTGTCTACCAACGGGACATCCAAATTTAGGCTGAATTTTCAATTCCGAGAAGTTGGTCGAATTGGAAACTCGACCGTTGCGTTTTCGCTAGACTTGGGCTTAAAGGGGGAGAAAATAGCTCGGAACGTCACGAAAGTTGGTGTGGACGCTTGTCTACCAATGGGACATCCAAAACTATTCTCAAATTTCAATTCCGAGAAGTTGGTCAAAGTTCAAACTCGATCGTGCGTTTTCGCTAGACCTGGGTTTAAGGGGAAGAAAATAGCTCGAAACGTCACGAAAGTTGGTGTGGACGCTTGTCTACCAATGGGACATCCAAAACTATTCTCAAATTTAAATTCCGAGAAGTTGGTCAAAGTTGAAACTCGATCTTGCGTTTTTGCTAGACTTGGGCTTAAAGGGTGTGAAAATAGCTCGGAACGTCACGAAAGTTGGCGTGGACGCTCGTCTACCAATGTGACATCCTAATCCATTCTCAAATTTAAATTCTGAGAAGTTGGTCAAAGTTCAAAATCGACAGTGCATTTTCGCTAGACTTAGGCTTAAAGGGTGAAAAAATAGCTCGGAACGTCACGAAAGTTGGCGCGCGCATTTGTTTACCAACGGGACATCCAAATCTATGCTCAATTTTCAATTCTGAGAAGTTGGTCAAATTCGAAACTCGACCGTGCATTTTCGCTAGACTTAGGCTTAAAGGGTGAGAAAATAGCTCGGAATGTCACGAAAGTTGGCGTGCGCATTTGTCTCCCAATGAGACATCCAAATCTATGCTCAATTTTCAATTCTGAGAAGTTGGTCAAATTCGAAACTCGACCGTGCATTTTCGCTAGACTTTGGCTTAAAGGGTGAGAAAATAGCTCGGAATGTCACTAAAGTTGGCGTTCGCATTTGTCTCCCAACGAGACATCCAAATCTATGCTCAATTTTCAATTCCGAGAAGTTGGTCAAATTCGAAACTCGACCGTGCATTTTCGCTAGACTTTGGCTTAAAGGGTGAGAAAATAGCACGGAATGTCACGAAAGTTGGCGTGCGCATTTGTCTACTAACGGGACATCCAAATCTATGCTCAATTTTCAATTCTGAGAAGTTGGTCAAATTGGAAACTCGACCATGCGTTTTCGTTAGACTTGGGCTTAAAGGGGGAGAAAATAGCTCGGAACGTCACGAAAGTTGGTGTTGATGCTTGTCTACCAATGTGACATCCAAATCCATTCTCAAATTTAAATTCCGAGAAGTTGGTCAAAGTTGAAAATCGACCGTCGCATTTTCGCTAGACTTAGGCTTAAAGGGTGAGAAAATAGCTTGGAACGTCACGAAAGTTGGCGTGCGCATTTGTCTACCAACGGGACATCCAAATCTATGCTCAATTTTCAATTCCGAGAAGTTGGTCAAATTTGAAACTCGACCGTGCGTTTTCGCTAGACTTGGGCTTAAAGGAGGAGAAAATAGCTCGGAACGTCACGAAAGTTGGTGTGGACGCTTGTCTACCAATGGGATATCCAAATCTATGCCCAATTTTCAATTCCGAGAAGTTGGTCAAATTGGAAACTTGACCGTAGCGTTTTCGCTCGACTTGGGCTTAAAGGGGGAGAAAATAGCCCGGAACGTCACGAAAGTTGGTGTGGACGCTTGTCTACCAATGGGACATCCAAAACTATTCTTAAATTTCAATTCCGAGAAGTTGGTCAAAGTTGAAAATCGACCGTGCATTTTCGCTAGACTTGGGCTGAAAGGGTGAGAAAATAGCTCGGAATGTCACGAAAGTTGGTATGCGCATTTGTCTACCAACGGGACATCCAAATCTATGCTCAATTTTTAATTCCGAGAAGTTGGTCAAATTCGAAACTCGACCATGCGTTTTCGCTAGACATACGCTTAAAGGGTGAGAAAATAGCTCGGAACTTCACGAAAGTTGACATGCGCATTTGTCTACCAACGGGACATCCAAATCTATGCTCAATTTTCAATTCCGAGAAGTTGGTCAAATTCGAAACTCGACCATGCGTTTTCGCTAGACTTGGGCTTAAAGGGGGAGAAAATAGCTCAAAACATCACAAAAGTTGGTGTGGACGCTTGTCGACCAATGGGACATCCAAAACTATCCTCAAATTTCAATTCCGAGAAGTTAGTCAAAGTTAAAACTCGTTCGTGCGTTTTCGCTAGACTTGGGCTTAAAGGGTGTTAAAATAGCTCGAAACGTTACGAAAGTTGGCGTGGACGCTTGTCTACCAATGTGACATCCAAATCCGTTCTCAAATTTGAATTCCGAGAAGTTGGCCAAAGTTTAAAATCGATCGTAGCGTTTTCGCTCGACTTAGGCTTAAAGGGTGAGAAAATAGCTCAGAATGTCACGAAAGTTGGCGTGCGCATTTGTCTACCAACGGGACATCCAAATCTATGCTCAATTTTCGATTCCGAGAAGTTGGTCAAATTGGAAACTCGACCATAGCGTTTTCGCTTGACTTAGGCTTAAAGGGTGAGAAAATAGCTCGGAATGTCACGAAAGTTGGCGTGCGCATTTGTCTACCAACGGGACATCCAAATTTAGGCTGAATTTTCAATTCCGAGAAGTTGGACAAATTGGAAACTCGATCGTGCGTTTTCGCTAGACTTGGGTTTAAGGGGAAGAAAATAGCTCGAAACGTCACGAAAGTTGGTGTGGACGCTTTTCTACCAATGGGACATCCAAAACTATTCTCAAATTTCAATTCCGAGAAGTTGGTCAAAGTTGAAACTCGATCGTGCGTTTTTGCTAAACTTGGGCTTAAAGGGTGTGAAAATAGCTCGGAACGTCATGAAAGTTGGCGTGGACGCTCGTCTACCAATGTGACATCCTAATCCATTCTCAAATTTAAATTCTGAGAAGTTGGTCAAAGTTCAAAATCGACCGTGCATTTTCGCTAGACTTAGGCTTAAAGGGTGAAAAAATAGCTCGGAACATCACGAAAGTTGGCGCGCGCATTTGTTTACCAACGGGACATCCAAATCTATGCTAACGGGACATCCAAATCTATGCTCAACTTTCAATTCCGAGAAGTTGGTCAAATTGGAAACTCGACCGTTGCGTTTTCGCTAGACTTGGGGTTAAAGGGGGAGAAAATAGCTTGGAACATCACGAAAGTTGGTGTTGACGCTTGTCTACCAATGGGACATCCAAAACTATTCTCAAATTTCAATTCCGAGAAGTTGGTCAAAGTTCAAACTCGATCGTGCGTTTTCGCTAGACTTGGGCTTAAAGGGGAAGAAAATAGCTCGAAACGTCACGAAAGTTGGTGTGGACGCTTGTCTACCAATGGGACATCCAAAACTATTCTCAAATTTCAATTCCGAGAAGTTGGTCAAAGTTGAAACTCGATCGGAGCGTTTTTGCTAGACTTGGGCTTAAAGGGTGTGAAAATAGCTCGGAACGTCACGAAAGTTGGCATGGACGCTCGTCTACTAATGTGACATCCTAATCCATTCTCAAATTTAAATTCCGAGAAGTTGGTCCAAGCTCAAAATCGACCGTGCATTTTCGCTAGACTTAGGCTTAAAGGGTGAAAAAATAGCTCGGAACGTCACGAATGTTGGCGTGCGCATTTGTTTACCAACGGGACATCCAAATCTATGCTCAATTTTCAATTCTGAGAAGTTGGTCAAATTCGAAACTCGACCGTCGCATTTTCGCTAGACTTTGGCTTAAAGGGTGAGAAAATATCTCGGAATGTCACGAAAGTTGGCGTGTGCATTTGTCTCCCAACGAGACATCCAAATCTATGCTCAATTTTCAATTCCGAGAAGTTGGTCAAATTCGAAACTCGACCGTGCATTTTCGTTAGACTTTGGCTTAAAGGGTGAGAAAATAGCTCGGAATGTCACGAAAGTTGGCGTGCGCATTTGTCTACCAACGGGACATCCAAATCTATGCTCACTTTTTAATTCCGAGAAGTTGGTCAAATTCGAAACTTGACCGTGCGCGTTTTCGCTCGACTTAGGCTTAAAGGGTGAGAAAATAGCTCGGAACGTCACGAAAGTTGGCGTGCGCATTTGTCTACCAACGGGACATCGAAATTTAGGCTGAATTTTCAATTCCGAGAAGTTGGTCAAATTGGAAACTCGACCGTCGCGTTTTCGCTAGACTTGGGCTTAAAGGGGGAGAAAATAGCTCGGAACGTCACGAAAGTTGGTGTGGACGCTTGTCCACGAATGTTGGCGTGCGCATTTGTTTACCAACGGGACATCCAAATCTATGCTCAATTTTCAATTCTGAGAAGTTGGTCAAATTCGAAACTCGACCGTGCATTTTCGCTAGACTTTGGCTTAAAGGGTGAGAAAATAGCTCGGAACGTCACGAAAGTTGGCGTGCGCATTTGTCTACCAACGGGACATCCAAATTTAGGCTGAATTTTCAATTCCGAGAAGTTGGTCAAATTGGAAACTCGACCGTGACATTTTCGCTAGACTTTGGCTTAAAGGTGAGAAAATAGCACGGAATGTCACGAAATTTGGCGTGCGCATTTGTCTACTAACGGGACATCCAAATCTATGCTCAATTTTCAATTCCGAGAAGTTGGTCAAATTGGAAACTCGACATTGCGTTTTCGCTAGACTTGGGCTTAAAGGGCGGAGAAAATAGCTCGGAACGTCACGAAAGTTGGTGTTGACGCTTGTCTACCAATGTGACATCCAAATCCATTCTCAATTTAAATTCCGAGAAGTTGGTCAAAGTTGAAATTCGACCGTGCATTTTCGCTAGACTTAGGCTTAAAGGGTGAGAAAATAGCTCAGAACCTCACGAAAGTTGGCGTGCGCATTTGTCTACCAATGGGACATCCAAATCTATGCTCAATTTTCAATTCTGAGAAGTTGGTCAAATTGGAAACTCGACCGTCGCATTTTTGCTCGACTTGAGCTTAAAGGGTGTGAAATTAGCTCGTAATGTGACGAAAGTTGGCATGCGCATTTGTCTACCAACGGGACATCCAAATCTATGCTCACTTTTTAATTCCGAGAAGTTGGTCAAATTCGAAACTTGACCGTAGCGTTTTCGTTCGACAGAGGCTTAAAGGGTGAGAAAATAGCTTGGAACGTCACGAAAGTTGGCGTGCGCATTTGTCTACCAACGGGACATCCAAATCTATGCTCAATTTTCAATTCCGAGAAGTTGGTCAAATTTGAAACTCGACCGTAGCGTTTTCGCTAGACTTGGGCTTAAAGGAGGAGAAAATAGCTCGGAACGTCATGAAAGTTGGTGTGGACGCTTGTCTACCAATGGGATATCCAAATCTATGCTCAATTTTCAATTCCGAGAAGTTGGTCAAATTGGAAACTCGACCGTCGCGTTTTCGCTCGACTTGGGCTTAAAGGGGGAGAAAATAGCGCGGAACGTCACGAAAGTTGGTGTGGACGCTTGTCTACCAATGGGACATCCAAAACTATTCTTAAATTTCAATTCCGCGAAGTTGGTCAAAGTTGAAAATCGACCGTGCATTTTCGCTAGACTTGGGCTGAAAGGGTGATAAAATAGCTCGGAATGTCACGAAAGTTGGTGTGCGCATTTGTCTACCAACGGGACATCCAAATCTATGCTCAATTTTTAATTCCGAGAAGTTGGTCAAATTCGAAACTCGACCATGCGTTTTCGCTACACATAGGCTTAAAGGGTGAGAAAATAGCTCGGAACTTCACGAAAGTTGACATGCGCATTTGTCTACCAACGGGACATCCAAATCTATGCTCAATTTTCAATTCCGAGAAGTTGGTCAAATTCGAAACTTGACCGTGCGTTTTTGCTAGACTTGGGCTTAAAGGGGGAGAAAATAGCTCGAAACGTCACAAAAGTTGGTGTGGACGCTTGTCGACCAATGGGACATCCAAAACTATCCTCAAATTTCAATTCCGAGAAGTTAGTCAAAGTTAAAACTCGTTCGTGGATTTTCGCTATTCTTGGGCTTAAAGGGTGTTAAAATAGCTCGAAACTTTACGAAAGTTGGCGTGGACGCTCGTCTACCAATGTGACATCCAAATCCATTCTCAAATTTGAATTCCGAGAAGTTGGCCAAAGTTTAAAATCGACCGTGCGTTTTCGCTAGACTTAGGTTTAAAGGGTGAGAAAATAGCTCGGAACGTCACGAAAGTTGGCGTGCGCATTTGTCTACCAACGGGACATCCAAATCTACGCTCAATTTTCGATTCCGAGAAGTTGGTCAAATTCGAAAACTCGACCGTCGCATTTTTGCTCGACTTGAGCTTAAAGGGTGTGAAATTAGCTCGTAATGTGACGAAAGTTGGCGTGCGCATTTGTCTACCAACGGGACATCCAAATCTATGCTCACTTTTTAATTCCGAGAAGTTGGTCAAATTCAAAACTTGACCATGCGTTTTCGCTCGACTTAGGCTTAAAGGGTGAGAAAATAGCTCGGAACGTCACGAAAGTTGGCATGCGCATTTGTCTACCAATGGGACATCCAAATTTAGGCTAAATTTTCATTCTGAGAAGTTGGTCAAATTGGAAACTCGACCGTTGCGTTTTCGCTAGACTTGGGCTTGAAGGGGGAGAAAATAGCTCGGAACGTCACGAAAGTTGGTGTGGACGCTTGTCTACCAATGGGACATCCAAAACTATTCTCAAATTTCAATTCCGAGAAGTTAATCAAAGTTGAAACTCGATCGTTGCGTTTTTGCTAGACTTGGGCTTAAAGGGTGTGAAAATAGCTCAGAACGTCACGAAAGTTGGTGTGGACGCTCGTCTACCAATGTGACATCCTAATCCATTCTCAAATTTAAATTCCGAGAAGTTGGTCAAAGTTCAAAATCGACCGCTGCATTTTCGCTAGACTTAGGCTTAAAAAGGTGAAAAAATAGCTCGGAACGTCACGAAAGTTGGCGTGCGCATTTGTTTACCAACGGGACATCCAAATCTATGCTCAATTTTCAATTCTGAGAAGTTGGTCAAATTCGAAACTCTACCGTGCATTTTCGCTAGACTTTGGCTTAAAGGGTGAGAAAATAGCTCGGAATGTCACTAAAGTTGGCGTGCGCATTTGTCTACTAACGGGACATCCAAATCTATGCTCAATTTTCAATTCCGAGAAGTTGGTCAAATTGGAAACTCGACCGTCGCGTTTTCGCTAGACTTGGGCTTAAAGGGGGGAGAAAATAGCTCGGAACGTCACGAAAGTTGGTGTTGACGCTTGTCTACCGATGTGACATCCAAATCCATTCTCAAATTTAAATCCGAGAAGTTGGTCAAAGTTGAAAATCGACCGTGCATTTTCGCTAGACTTAGGCTTAAAGGGTGAGAAAATAGCTCGGAACGTCACTAAAGTTGGCGTGCGCATTTGTCTACCAACGGGACATCCAAATCTATGCTCAATTTTCAATTCCGAGAAGTTGGTCAAATTGGAAACTCGACCGTAGCATTTTTGCTCGACTTGAGCTTAAAGGGTGTGAAATTAGCTCGTAATGTGACGAAAGTTGGCGTGCGCATTTGTCTACCAACGGGACATCCAAATCTATGCTCACTTTTTAATTCTGAGAAGTTGGTCAAATTCGAAACTTGATCGTGCGTTTTCGCTCGACTTAGGCTTAAAGGGTGAGAAAATAGCTCGGAACGTCACGAAAGTTGGCGTGCGCATTTGTCTACCAACGGGACATCCAAATTAGGCTGAATTTTCAATTCCGAGAAGTTGGTCAAATTGGAAACTCGACCGTAGCGTTTTCGCTAGACTTGGGCTTAAAGGGGGAGAAAATAGCTCGGAACGTCACGAAAGTTGGTGTGGACGCTTGTCTACCAATGGGACATCCAAAACTATTCTCAAATTTCAATTCCGAGAAGTTGGTCAAAGTTCAAACTCGATCGTGCGTTTTCGCTAGACCTGGGTTTAAGGGGAAGAAAATAGCTCGAAACGTCACGAAAGTTGGTGTGGACGCTTGTCTGCCAATGGGACATCCAAAACTATACTCAAATTTCAATTCCGAGAAGTTGGTCAAAGTTAAAACTCGATCTTGCGTTTTTGCTAGACTTGGGCTTAAAGGTGTGAAAATAGCTCGTAACGTCACGAAATTTGGCGTGGACGCTCGTCTACCAATGTGACATCCTAATCCATTCTCAAATTTAAATTCTGAGAAGTTGGTCAAAGTTCAAAATCGACCGTGCATTTTCGCTAGACTTAGGCTTAAAGGGTGAAGAAATAGCTCGGAACGTCACGAAAGTTGGCGCGCGCATTTGTTTACCAACGGGACATCCAAATCTATGCTCAATTTTCAATTCTGAGAAGTTGGTCAAATTCGAAACTCGACCGTGCATTTTCGCTAGACTTAGGCTTAAAGGGTGAGAAAATAGCTCGGAATGTCACGAAAGTTGGCGTGCGCATTTGTCTCCCAATGAGACATCCAAATCTATGCTCAATTTTCAATTCTGAGAAGTTGGTCAAATTCGAACTCGACCGTGCATTTTCGCTAGACTTTGGCTTAAAGGGTGAGAAAATAGCTCGGAATGTCACTAAAGTTGGCGTGCGCATTTGTCTCCCAACGAGACATCCAAATCTATGCTCAATTTTCAATTCCGAGAAGTTGGTCAAATTCGAAACTCGACCGTGCATTTTCGCTAGACTTTTTATTAAAGGGTGAGAAAATAGCACGGAATGTCACGAAAGTTGGCGTGCGCATTTGTCTACTAACGGGACATCCAAATCTATGCTCAATTTTCAATTCCGAGAAGTTGGTCAAATTGGAAAACTCGACCGTTGCGTTTTCGTTAGACTTGGGCTTAAAGGGGGAGAAAATAGCTCGGAACGTCACGAAAGTTGGTGTTGATGCTTGTCTACCAAAGTGACATCCAAATCCATTCTCAAATTTAAATTCCGAGAAGTTGGTCAAAGTTGAAATCGACCGAGCATTTTCGCTAGACTTAGGCTTAAAGGGTGAGAAAATAGCTCAGAACGTCACGAAAGTTGGCGTGCGCATTTGTTTACCAATGGGACATCCAAATCTATGCTCAATTTTCAATTCGGAGAAGTTGGTCAAATTGGAAACTCGACCTTGCATTTTTGCTCGACTTGAGCTTAAAGGGTGTGAAATTAGCTTGTAATGTGATGAAAGTTGGCATGCGCATTTGTCTACCAACGGGACATCCAAATCTATGCTCACTTTTTAATTCCGAGAAGTTGGTCAAATTCGAAACTTGACCGTCCCGCGTTTTCGTTCGACAGAGGCTTAAAGGGTGAGAAAATAGCTTGGAACGTCACGAAAGTTGGCGTGCGCATTTGTCTACCAACGGGACATCCAAATCTATGCTCAATTTTCAATTCCGAGAAGTTGGTCAAATTTGAAACTCGATCGTAGCGTTTTCGCTAGACTTGGGCTTAAAGGAGGAGAAAATAGCTCGGAACGTCACGAAAGTTGGTGTGGACGCTTGTCTACCAATGGGATATCCAAATCTATGCTCAATTTTCAATTCCGAGAAGTTGGTCAAATTGGAAACTCGACCGTGCGTTTTCGCTCGACTTGGGCTTAAAGGGGGAGAAAATAGCCCGGAACGTCACGAAAGTTGGTGTGGACGCTTGTCTACCAGTGGGACATCCAAAACTATTCTTAAATTTCAATTCCGAGAAGTTGGTCAAAGTTGAAAATCGACCGTGCATTTTCGCTAGACTTGGGCTGAAAGGGTGAGAAAATAGCTCGGAATGTCACGAAAGTTGGTATGCGCATTTGTCTACCAACGGGACATCCAAATCTATGCTCAATTTTTAATTCCGAGAAGTTGGTCAAATTCGAAACTCGACCCATGCGTTTTCGCTAGACATAGGCTTAAAGGGTGAGAAAATAGCTCGGAACTTCACGAAAGTTGACATGCGCATTTGTCTACCAACGGGACATCCAAATCTATGCTCAATTTTCAATTCGAGAAGTTGGTCAAATTCGAAACTCGACCGTGCATTTTCGCTAGACTTGGGCTTAAAGGGGGAGAAAATAGCTCAAAAGGTCACAAAAGTTGGTGTGGACGCTTGTCGACCAAATGGGACATCCAAAACTATCCTCAAATTTCAATTCCGAGAAGTTAGTCAAAGTTAAAACTCGTTCGTGACCGTTTTCGCTAGACTTGGGCTTAAAGGGTGTTAAAATAGCTCGAAACGTTACGAAAGTTGGCGTGGACGCTTGTCTACCAATGTGACATCCAAATCCATTCTCAAATTAGAATTCCGAGAAGTTGGCCAAAGTTTAAAATCGGACCGTGCGTTTTCGCTCGACTTAGGCTTAAAGGGTGAGAAAATAGCTCGGAATGTCACGAAAGTTGGCGTGCGCATTTGTCTACCACGGGACATCCAAATCTATGCTCAATTTTCGATTCCGAGAAGTTGGTCAAATTGGAAACTCGACCGTGCGTTTTCGCTTGACTTAGGCTTAAAGGGTGACAAAATAGTTCGGAATGTCACGAAAGTTGGCCGTGCGCATTGTCTACCAACGGGACATCCAAATTTAGGGCTGAATTTTCAATTCCGAGAAGTTGGACGAATTGGAAACTCGATCGTGCGTTTTCGCTAGACTTGGGTTTAAGGGGAAGAAAATAGCTCGAAACGTCACGACAAGTTTGTGTGGACGCTTGTCTACCAATGGGACATCCAAAACTATTCTCAAATTTCAATTCCGAGAAGTTGGTCAAAGTTGAAACTCGATCGTCGCGTTTTTGCTAGACTTGGGCTTAAAGGGTGTGAAAATAGCTTGGAACGTCATGAAAGTTGGCGTGGACGGCTCGTCTACCAATGTGACATCCTAATCCATTCTCAAATTTAAATCTGAGAAGTTGGTCAAAGTTCAAAATCGAACCGTGCATTTTCGCTAGACATAGGCTTAAAGGGTGAAAAAAGAGCTCGGAACGTCACGAAAGTTGGCGCGCGCATTTGTTACCAACGGGGACATCCAAATCTATGCTCAATTTTCAATTCCGAGAAGTTGGTCAAATCGAAACTCGACCGTCCGCATTTTTGCTAGACTTTGGCTTAAAGGGTGAGAAAATAGCTCGGAATGTCACGGAAGTTGGCGTGCGCATTTGTCTCCCAATGAGACATCCAAATCTATGCTCAATTTTCAATTCCGAGAAGTTGGTCAAATTCGAAACTCGACCGTAGCATTTTCGCTAGACTTTGGCTTAAAGGGTGAGAAAATAGCTCGGAATGTCACGAAAGTTGGTTTGCGCATTTGTCTACTAACGGGACATCCAAATCTATGCTCAATTTTCAATTCCGAGAAGTTGGTCAAATTGGAAACTCGACCGTGCGTTTTCGCTAGACTCTGGCTTAAAGGGGGAGAAAATAGCTTCTTGGAACGTCACAAAACTTGGTGTTGACGCTTGTCTACTAATGGGACATCCAAAACTATTCTCAAATTTCAATTCCGAGAAGTTGGTCAAAGTTCAAACTCGATCGTGCGTTTTCGCTAGACTTGGGCTTAAAGGGGAAGAAATAGCTCGAAATGTCACGAAAGTTGGTGTGGACGCTTGTCTACCAATGGGACATCCAAAACTATTCTCAAATTTCAATTCCCGAGAAGTTGGTCAAAGTTGAAACTCGATCGGAGCGTTTTTGCTAGACTTGGGCTTAAAGGGTGTGAAAATAGCTCGAAACGTCACGAAAGTTGGCGTGGACGCTCGTCTACTAATGTGACATCCTAATCCATTCTCAAATTTAAATTCCGAGAAGTTGGTCCAAGTTTCAAAATCGACCGTCGCATTTTCGCTAGACTTAGGCTTAAAGGGTGAAAAAATAGCTCGGAAACGTCACGAATGTTGGCGTGCGCATTTGTTTACCAACGAGACATCCAAATCTATGCTCAATTTTCAATTCCGAGAAGTTGGTCAAATTCGAAACTCGACCGTGCATTTTCGTTAGACTTTGGCTTAAAGGGTGAGAAAATAGCTCGGAATGTCACGAAAGTTGGCGTGCGCATTTGTCTACCAACGGGACATCCAAATCTATGCTCACTTTTTAATTCCGAGAAGTTGGTCAAATTCGAAACTTGACCGTGCGTTTTCGCTCGACTTAGGATTAAAGGGTGAGAAAATAGCTCGGAACGTCACGAAAGTTGGCGTGCGCATTTGTCTACCAACGGGACATCCAAATTTAGGCTGAATTTCAATTCCGAGAAGTTGGTCAAATTGGAAACTCGACCGTGCGTTTTCGCTAGACTTGGGCTTAAAGGGGGAGAAAATAGCTCGGAACGTCACGAAAGTTGGTGTGGACGCTTGTCCACCAATGGGACATCCAAAACTATTCTCAAATTTCAATTCCGAGAAGTTGGTCAAAGTTCAAACTCGATCGTGCGTTTTCGCTAGACTTGGGCTTAAAGGGGAAGAAAATAGCTCGAAACGTCACGAAAGTTGGTGTGGACGCTTGTCTACCAATGGGACATCCAAAACTATTCTCAAATTTCAATCCGAGAAGTTGGTCAAAGTTCAAACTCGATCGTGCGTTTTCGCTAGACTTGGGCTTAAAGGGGAAGAAAATAGCTCGAAACGTCACGAAAGTTGTTGTGGACGCTTGTCTACCAATGGGACATCCAAAACTATTCTCAAATTTCAATTCTGAGAAGTTGGTCAAAGTTGAAACTCAATCGTGCGTTTTTGCTAGACTTGGGCTTAAAGGGTGTGAAAATAGCTCGGAACGTCACGAAAGTTGGCGTGGATGCTCGTCTACCAATGTGACATCCTAATCCATTCTCAAATTTAAATTCTGAGAAGTTGGTCAAAGTTCAAAATCGACCGTGCATTTTCGCTAGACTTAGGCTTAAAGGGTGAAAAAAAAGCTCGGAACGTCACGAAAGTTGGCGCGCGCATTTGTTTACCAACGGGACATCCAACTCTATGCTCAATTTTCAATTCTGAGAAGTTGGTCAAATTCGAAACTCGACCGTGCATTTTCGCTAGAATTTGGCTTAAAGGGTGAGAAAAATAGCTCGGAATGTCACGAAAGTTGGCTTGCGCATTTGTCTCCCAACGAGACATCCAAATCTATGCTCAATTTTCAATTCCGAGAAGTTGGTCAAATTCGAAACTCGACCGTGCATTTTCGCTAGACATTGGCTAAAGGGTGAGAAAATAGCTCGGAATGTCACGAAAGTTGGTTTGCGCATTTGTCTACTAACGGGACATCCAAATCTATGCTCAATTTTCTATTCCGAGAAGTTGGTCAAATTGGAAAATCGACCGTGCGTTTTCGCTAGACTTGGGCTTAAAGGGGGAGAAAATAGCTCGGAACGTCACGAAAGTTGGTGTTGACACTTGTCTACCCATGGGACATCCAAAACTATTCTCAAATTTCAATTCCGAGAAGTTGGTCAAAGTTCAATGTCGATCGTCGCGTTTTCGCTAGACTTGGGCTTAAAGGGGAAGAAAATAGCTCGAAACGTCACGAAAGTTGGTGTGGACGCTTGTCTACCAATGGGACATCCAAAACTATTCTCAAATTTCAATTCCGAGAAGTTGGTCAAAGTTGAAACTCGATCGTGCGTTTTTGCTAGACTTGGGCTTAAAGGGTGTGAAAATAGCTCGGAACGTCACGAAAGTTGGCGTGGACGCTCGTCTACCAATGTGACATCCTAAAACATTCTCAAATTTAAATTCCGAGAAGTTGGTCAAAGTTCAAAATCGACCGTGCATTTTCGCTAGACTTAGGCTTAAAGGGTGAAAAAATAGCTCGATCATCACGAAAGTTGGCGTGCGCATTTGTTTACCAACGGGACATCCAAATCTATGCTCAATTTTCAATTCCGAGGTGTTGGTCAAATTCGAAACTCGACCGTGCATTTTCGCTAGACTTTGGCTTAAAGGGTGAGAAAATAGCTCGGAATGTCACGAAAGTTGGCGTGCGCATTTGTCTACCAACGGGACATCCAAATCTATGCTCAATTTTCAATTCCGAGGTGTTGGTCAAATTCGAAACTCGGTCGTGCCTTTTTGCTAGACTTGGGCTTAAAGGGTGTGAAAATAGCTCAGAACGTTACGAAAGTTGGCGTGGACGCTCGTCTACCAATGTGACATCCAAATATATTCACAAATTTAAATTCCAAGAAGTTGGTCAAATTCGAAACTCGACCGTGCATTTTCGCTAGACTTTGGCTTAAAGGGTGAGAAAATAGCTCGGAATGTCACGAAAGTTGGTGTGCGCATTTGTCTACTAACGGGACATCAAATCTATGCTCAATTTTCAATTCTGAGAAGTTGGTCGAATTGGAAACTCGACCGTAGCGTTTTCGCTAGACTTGGGCTTAAAGGGGGAGAAAATAGCTCGGAACGTCACGAAAGTTGGTGTTGACGCTTGCCTACCAATGTGACATCCAAATCCATTCTCAAATTTAAATTCTGAGAAGTTGGTCAAAGTTGAAAATCGACCGTGCATTTTCGCTAGACTTAGGCTTAAAGGGTGAGAAAATAGCTCGGAACGTCACGAAACATGGCGTGCGCATTTGTTTACCAACGGGACATCCAAATCTATGCTCAATTTTCAATTCTGAGAAGTTGGTCAAATTCGAAACTCGACCGTGCATTTTTCGCTAGACTTTGGCTTAAAGGGTGAGAAAATAGCTCGAAACGTCACGAAAGTTGGCATGCGCATTTGTCTACCAACGGGACATCCAAATCTATGCTCAATTTTCAATTCCGAGAAGTTAGTCAAAGTTGAAACTCGACCGTCGCATTTTCGCTAGACTTGCGCTTGAAGGGTGTGAAAATAGCTCGGAACGTCACGAAAGTTGGCGTGCACATTTGTCTACCAACGGGACATCCAAATTTAGGCTGAATTTTCAATTCCGAGAAGTTGGTCAAATTGGAAACTCGACCGTGCGTTTTCGCTAGACTTGGGCTTAAAGGAGGAGAAAATAGCTCAGAACGTCACAAAAGTTGTGTGGACGCTTGTCTACCAATGGGACATCCAAAACTATTCTCAAATTTCAATTCCGAGAAGTTGGTCAAAGTTGAAAATCGACCGTGCATTTTCGCTAGACTTGGGCTGAAAGGGTGAGAAAATAGCTCGGAATGTCACGAAAGTTGGTGTGCGCATTTGTCTACCAACGGGACATCCAAATCTATGCTCAATTTTTAATTCCGAGAAGTTGGTCAAATTCGAAACTCGACCATGCGTTTTCGCTAGACATAGGCTTAAAGGGTGAGAAAATAGTTCGGAACTTCACGAAAGTTGACATGTGCATTTGTCTACCAACGGGACATCCAAATCTAATGCTCAATTTTCAATTCCGAGAAGTTGGTCAAATTCGAAACTTGACCGTGCGTTTTCGCTAGACTTGGGCTTAAAGGGGGAGAAAATAGCTCGAAACGTCACAAAAGTTGGTGTGGACGCTTGTCGACCAATGGGACATCCAAAACTATCCTCAAATTTCAATTCCGAGAACTTAGTCAAAGTTAAAACTCGTTCGTGCGTTTTCGCTAGACTTGGGCTTAAAGGGTGTTAAAATAGCTCGAAACGTTACGAAAGTTGGCGTGGACGCTTGTCTACCAATGTGACTTCCAAATCCATTCTCAAATTTGAATTCCGAGAAGTTGGCAAAAGTTTAAAATCGACCGTCGCGTTTTCGCTAGACTTAGGCTTAAAGGGTGAGAAAATAGCTCGGAACGTCACGAAAGTGGCATGCGCATTTGTCTACCAACGGGACATCCAAATTTAGGCTGAATTTTCAATTCCGAGAAGTTGGTCAAATTGGAAACTCGACCGTGCGTTTTCGCTAGACTTGGGCTTAAAGGCGGAGAAAATAGCTCGGAACGTCACGAAAGTTGGTGTGGACGCTTGTCTACCAATGGGACATCCAAAACTATTCTCAAATTTCAGTTCTGAGAAGTTGGTCAAAGTTGAAACTCGATCGTGCGTTTTTTGCTAGACTTGGGCTTAAAGGGTGTGAAAATAGCTCGGAACGTCATGATAGTTGGCGTGGACGCTCGTCTACCAATGTGACATCCTAAACCATTCTCAAATTAAAATTCTGAGAAGTTGGTCAAAGTTCAAAATCGACCGTGCATTTTCGCTAGACTTAGGCGTAAAGGGTGAAAAAATAGCTCGAAACGTCACAAAGTTGGCGTGCGCATTTGTTTACCATCGGGACATCCAAATCTATGCTCAATTTTCAATTCTGAGAAGTTGGTCAAATTCGAAACTCGACCCGTGCATTTTTGGTAGACTTTGGCTTAAAGGGTGAGAAAATAGCTCGGAATGTCACGAAAGTCGGCGTGTGGATTTGTCTCATAACGAGACATCCAAATCTATGCTCAATTTTCAATTCCGAGAATTTGGTCAAATTCGAACTCGACCGTGCATTTTCGCTAGACTTTGGCTTAAAGGGTGAGAAAAATAGCTCGAAATGTCACGAAAGTTGGCGTGCGCATTTCCCTACCAACGGGACATCCAAATCTATGCTCAATTTTCAATTTTGAGATGTTGGTCAAATTCGAAACTCGACCCCGTGCATTTCGCTAAACTTTGGCTTAGAGGGTGAGAAAATAGCTCGGAATGTCACGAAAGTTGGTGTGCGCATTTGTCTACCAACAGACATCCAAATCTATGCTCAATTTTTAATTCCGAGATGTTGGTCAAATTCGAAACTCGACCGTGCGTTTTCGCTAGACCTAGGCTTAGAGGTGAGAAAATAGCTCGGAACGTCATGAAAGTTGGCGTGCGCATTTGTCTACCAACGGGACATCCAAATCTATGCTGAATTTTCAATTCTGAGAAGTTGGTCAAATTGGAAACTCGACCGTGCGTTTTCGCTAGACTTGGCTTAAAGGGGGAGAAAATAGCTCGGAACGTCACGAAATTTGGCGTGCGCATTTTTCTACCAAACTGGACATCCAGATCTATGCTGAATTTTCAATTCCAAGAAGTTGGTCAAATTGGAAACTCGACCGTGCGTTTTCGCTAGACTTGGGCTTAAAGGGGGAGAAAATAGCTCAGAATCTAACGAAAGTTGTTGTGCGCAAATTTCTACAAATGGGACATCCAAAGCAATGCTCAATCTTCAATTACGAGAAGTTGGTGAAAGTTGAAACTCGACCGTACGTTTTCGGTAGTGGAGAAAATAGCTTGGAACGTCACGAAAATTGGTGTGGATGCTTGTCTACCAATGGGACATCCAAAACTATTCTCAAATTTCAATTCCAAGAAATTGGTCAAAGTCGAAACGCCACCATGCATTTTCTCTAGACTTGGGATTAAAGTGTCTGAAATTAGTTCGTAAAATCACGAAAGTTGAAGTGCGCACATGTCTACAAATGTGACATCCAAATCTATTCTCAAATTTAAATTGTGAGAAGTTGGTCAAAGTTGAAAATCGACCGTGCGTTTTCCCTAGACTTGGGCTTAAAGGGTGTGAAATTAGTTCGGAACGTCATGAAAGTTGGCGTGCGCACTTGTCTACCAACGGGACATCCAAATCTATGCTCAATTTTCAATTCCGAGAAGTTAGTCAAATTGGAAACTCGACCGTGCGTTTTCGCTCGACTTGGGCTTAAAGGGGGAGAAAATAGCTCGGAACGTCACGAAAGTTGGTGTGGACGCTTGTCTACCAATGGGACATCCAAAACTATTCTTAAATTTCAATTCCGAGAAGTTGGTCAAAGTTGAAAATTGACCGTGCATTTTCGCTAGACTTGGGCTGAAAGGGTGAGAAAATAGCTCGGAATGTCACGAAAGTTGGTGTGCGCATTTTTTCTACCAACGGGGGACATCCAAATCTATGCTCAATTTTTAATTCCGAGGAGTTGGTCAAATTCGAAACTCGACCATGCGTTTTCGCTAGACATAGGCTTAAAGGGTGAGAAAATAGCTCGGATCTTTACTAAAGCTGACATGCGCATTTGTCTACCAACGGGACATCCAAATCTATGCTCAATTTTCAATTCCGAGAAGTTGGTCAAATTCGAAACTCGACCGTGCGTTTTCGCTAGACTTGGGCTTAAATGGGGAGAAAATAGCTCGAAACGTCACAAAAGTTGGTGTGGACGCTTGTCGACCAATGGGACATCCAAAACTATCCTCAAATTTCAATTCCGAGAAGTTAGTCAAAGTTGAAACTCGTTCGTGCATTTTCGCTAGACTTGGGCTTAAAGGGTGTTAAAATAACTCGAAACGTTACGAAAGTTGGCGTGGACGCTCGTCTACCAATGTGACATCCAAATCCATTCTCAAATTTAAATTCTGAGAAGTTGGTCAAAGTTTAAAATAGACCGTGCATTTTTGCTACACTTAGGCTTAAAGGGTGAGAAAATAGCTCGGAACGTCACGAAAGTTGGCGTGCGCATTTGTCTACCAACGGGACATCCAAATCTATGCTCACTTTTTAATTCCAAGAAGTTGGTCAAATTCGAAACTTGACCATGCGTTTTCGCTCGACATAGGCTTAAAGGGTGAGAAAATAGCTCGGAACGTCACGAAAGTTGGCGTGCGCATTTGTCTACCAACGGGACATCCAAATTTAGGTTGAATTCTCAATTCCGAGAAGTTGGTCAAATTGGAAACTCGACCGTCGCGTTTTCGCTAGACTTGGGCGTAAAGGGGGAGAAAATAGCTCGGAACATCACGAAAGTTGGTGTGGACGCTTGTCTACCAATGGGACATCCAAACTATTCTCAAATTTCAATTCTGAGAAGTTGGTCAAAGTTCAAACTCGATCGTGCGTTTTCGCTAGACTTGGGCTTAAAGGGGAAGAAAATAGCTCGGAACGTCACGAAAGTTGGTGTGGATGCTTGTCTACCAACGGGACATCCAAAAACTATTCTCAAATTTCAATTCCGAGAAGTTGGTCAAAGTTGAAACTCGATCGTGCGTTTTTGCTAGACTTGGGCTTAAAGGGTGTGAAAATAGCTCGGAACGTCACGAAAGTTTGCGTGGACGCTCGTCTACCAATGTGACATCCTAATCCATTCTCAAATTTAAATTCCGAGAAGTTGGTCAAAGTTCAAAATCGACCGTGCATTTTCGCTAGACTTAGGCTTAAAGGGTGAAAAAATAGCTCAGAACGTCACGAAAGTTGGCGTGTGCATTTGTCTCCCAACGAGACATCCAAATCTACGTTCAGTTTTCAATTCCGAGAAGTTGGTCAAATTCAAAACTCGACCGTGTATTTTCGCTAGACTTTGGCTTAAAGGGTGAGAAAATAGCTCGGAATGTCACGAAAGTTGGTGTGCGCATTTGTCTACTAACGGGACATCCAAATCTATGCTCAATTTTCAATTCCGAGAAGTTGGTCAAATTGGAAACTCGACCGTGCGTTTTCGCTAGACTTGGGCTTAAAGGGGAAGAAAATAGCTCGGAACGTCACGAAAGTTGGTGTTGACGCTTGTCTACCAATTTGACATCCAAATCAATTCTCAAATTTAAATTACGAGAAGTTGGTCAAAGTTGAAAATCGACCGTGCATTTTCGCTAGACTTAGGCTTAAAGGGTGAGAAAATAGCTCAAAACGTCACGAAAGTTGGCGTGCGCATTTGCCTACCAACGGGACATCCAAATCTATGCTCAATTTTCAATTCTGAGAAGTTGGTCAAATTCGAAACTCGACCGTGCATTTTCGCTAGACTTTGGCTTAAAGGGTGAGAAAATAGCTCGGAATGTCACGAAACTTGGCGTGCGCATTTGTCTACCAACAGGACATCCAAATCTATGCTCAATTTTTAATTCTGAGATGTTGGTCAAATTCGACACTCGATCATGCGTTTTCGCTAGACTTGTGCTTAAAGGGGGAGAAAATAGCTCGGAACATCACGAAAGTTGGTGTGGACGCTGTCTACCAATGGGATATCCAAATGTATGCTCAATTTTCAATTCCGAGAAGTTGGTCAAATTGGAAACTCGACCGTGCGTTTTCGCTCGACTTGGGCTTAAAGGGGGAGAAAATAGCTCAGAACGTCACGAAAGTTGGTGTGGACGCTTGTCTACCAATGGGACATCCAAAACTATTCTTAAATTTCAATTTTGAGAAGTTGGTCAAAGTTGAAAATCGACCGTGCATTTTCGCTAGACTTGGGCTGAAAGGGTGAGAAAATAGCTCGGAATGTCACGAAAGTTGGTGTGCGCATTTCTCTACCAACGGGGGACATCCAAATCTATGCTCAATTTTTAATTCCGAGGAGTTGGTCAAATTCGAAACTCGACCATGCGTTTTCGCTAGACATAGGCTTAAATGGTGAGAAAATAGCTCGGATCTTCACTAAAGCTGACATGCGCATTTGTCTACCAATGGGACATCCAAATCTATGCTCAATTTTCAATTCCGAGAAGTTGGTCAAATTCGAAACTCGACCGTGCGTTTTCGCTAGACTTGGGCTTAAAGAGGGAGAAAATAGCTCGAAACGTCACAAAAGTTGGTGTGGACGCTTGTCGACCAATGGGACATCCAAAACTATCCTCAAATTTCAATTCCGAGAAGTTAGTCAAAGTTGAAACTCTTTCGTGCGTTTTCGCTAGACTTGGGCTTAAAGGGTGTTAAAATAGCTCGAAACGTTACGAAAGTTGGCGTGGACGCTCGTCTACCAATGTGACATCCAAATCCATTTTTAAATTTGAATTCCGAGAAGTTGGTCAAGGTTTAAAATCGACCGTGCATTTTCGCTAGACTTAGGCTTAAAGGGTGAGAAAATAGCTCGGAACGTCACGAAAGTTGGCGTGCGCATTTGTCTACCAACGGGACATCCAAATCTATGCTCAATTTTAAATTCCGAGAAGTTGGTCAAATTGGAAACTCGACCGTGCATTTTTGCTCGACTTGAGCTTAAAGGGTGTGAAATTAGCTCGTAATGTGACGAAAGTTGGCGTGCGCATTTGTCTACCAACGGGACATCCAAATCTATGCTCACTTTTTAATTCCGAGAAGTTGGTCAAATTCGAAACTTGACCGTGCGTTTTCTCTTGACTTAGGCTTAAAGGGTGAGAAAATAGCTCGGAACGTCACGAAAGTTGGTTGCGCGTTTGTCTACCAACGGGACATCCAAATTTAGGCTGAATTTTCAATTACGAGAAGTTGGTCAAATTGGAAACACGACCGTGCGTTTTCGCTAGACTTGGGCTTAAAGGGGGAGAAAATAGCTCGGAACGTCACGAAAGTTGGTGTGGACGCTTGTCTACCAATGGGACATCCAAAACTATTCTCAAATTTCAATTACGAGAAGTTGGTCAAAGTTCAAACTTGATCGTGCGTTCTCGCTAGACTTGGGCTTAAAGGGGAAGAAAATAGCTCGAAACGTCACGAAAGTTTGTGTGGACGCTTGTCTACCAACGGGACATCCAAATCTATGCTCAATTTTAAATTCCGAGAAGTTGGTCAAATTGGAAACTCGACCGTGCATTTTTGCTCGACTTGAGCTTAAAGGGTGTGAAATTAGCTCGTAATGTGACGAAAGTTGGCGTGCGCATTTGTCTACCAACGGGACATCCAAATCTATGCTCACTTTTTAATTCCGAGAAGTTGGTCAAATTCGAAACTTGACCGTGCGTTTTCTCTCGACTTAGGCTTAAAGGGTGAGAAAATAGCTCGGAACGTCACGAAAGTTGGCGTGCGCATTTGTCTACCAACGGTACATCCAAATTTAGGCTGAATTTTCAATTACGAGAAGTTGGTCAAATTGGAAACACGACCGTACGTTTTCGCTAGACTTGGGCTTAAAGGGGGAGAAAATAGCTCGGAACATCACGAAAGTTGGTGTGGACGCTTGTCTACCAATGGGACATCCAAAACTATTCTCAAATTTCAATTCCGAGAAGTTGGTCAAAGTTCAAACTCGATCGTGCGTTCTCGCTAGACTTGGGCTTAAAGGGGAAGAAAATAGCTCGAAACGTCACGAAAGTTTGTGTGGACGCTTGTCTACCAATGGGACATCCAAAACTATTCTCAAATTTCAATTCCGAGAATAGTTTTGGACATCCAAATCTACGCTCAATTTTTAATTCCGAGAAGTTGGTCAAATTCGAAACTCGACCGTGCGTTTTCGCTAGACTTAGGCTTAAAGGGTGTGAAAATAGCTCGGAACGTCACGAAAGTTGGCGTGCGCATTTGTCTACCAACGGGACATCCAAATCTATGCTGAATTTTCAATTCCGAGAAGTTGGTCGAATTGGAAACTCTACGGTGCGCTTTCGCTCGACTTGAGCTTAAAGGGTGTGAAATTAGCTCGTAATGTGACGAAATTTGGCGTGCAGATTTGTCTACCAACGAGACATCCAAATCTATGCTGAATTTTCAATTCTGAGAAGTTGGTCAAATTGGAAACTCGATCGTGCGTTTTCGCTAGACTTAGGCTTAAAGGGTGAGAAAATAGCTCGGAACGTCACGAAAGTTGGCGTGCGCATTTGTCTACCAACGGGACATCCAAATCTATGCTTAATTTTCAATTCCGAGAAGTTGGTCGAATTGGAAACTCTACGGTGCGCTTTCGCTCGACTTGAGCTTAAAGGGTGTGAAATTAGCTCGTAATGTGACGAAATTTGGCGTGCAGATTTGTCTACCAACGGGACATCCAAATCTATGCTGAATTTTCAATTCTGAGAAGTTGGTCAAATTGGAAACTCGACCGTGCGTTTTCGCTGGACTTGGGCTTAAAGGGGGAGAAAATAGCTCGGAACGTCACGAAAGTTGGCGTGCGCATTTGTCTACCAACGGGACATCCAGATCTATGCTGAATTTTCAATTCCAAGAAGTTGGTCAAATTGGAAACTCGACCGTGCGTTTTCGCTAGACTTGGGCTTAAAGGGGGAGAAAATAGCTCGGAACGCCATGAAAGTTGCTGTGGACGCTTGTCTACCAATGGGACATCTAAAACTATTCTCAAATTTCAATTCCGAGAAGCTTGTCCTAAGTTGATACTCGATCGTGCGTTTTCGCTAGACTTGGGCTTAAAGGGTGTGAAATTAGCTCGGAATCTAACTAAAGTTGTTGTGGGCAAATTTCTACAAATGGTACATCCAAAACAATGCTCAATCTTCAATTACGAGAAGTTGGTGAAAGTTGAAACTCGACCGTACGTTTTCGGTAGAGGAGAAAATAGCTTGGAACGTCACGAAAATTGGTGTGGATGCTTGTCTACCAATGGGACATCCAAAACTATTCTCAAATTTCAATTCCAAGAAATTGGTCAAAGTCGAAACGCCGCCATGCGTTTTCTCTAGACTTGGGATTAAAGTGTCTGAAATTAGTTCGTAAAATCACTAAAGTTGAAGTGTGCACATGTCTACAAATGTGACATCCAAATCTATTCTCAAATTTAAATTGTGAGAGGTTGGTCAAAGTTGAAAATCGACCGTGCGTTTTCCCTAGACTTGGGCTTAAAGGGTGTGAAATTAGTTCGGAACGTCATGAAAGTTGGCGTGCGCACTTGTCTACCAATGGGACATCCAAATCTATGCTCAATTTTCCATTCCGGGAATTTGGTGAAAGTCGAAACTCGATCGTGCATTTTCCCTAGATTTGGGCTTAAAGGGTGTGAAATTAGCTCGCAACGTCACGATAGTTTGCGTGGACGCTTGTCTACCAATCTAACATCCAAATCTATTCGCAAATTTAAATTCCGAGAAGTTGGTCAAAGTTGAAAATCGACCGTGCATTTTCGCTACACTTAGGCTTAAAGGGTGAGAAAATAGCTTGGAACGTCACGAAAGTTGGCGTGCGCATTTGTATACCAACGGGACATCCAAATCTATGCTCAATTTTTGATTCCGAGAAGTTGGTCAAATTTGAAACTCGACCGTGCGTTTTCGCTAGACTTGGGCTTAAAGGAGAAGAAAATAGCTTGGTACGTCACAAAAGTTAGTGTGGACGCTTGTCTACCAATGGGACATCCAAAACTATTCTCAAATTTCAATTCCGAGAAGTTGGTAAAAGTTGAAACTCGATCGTGCGTTTTCGCTAGACTTGGGCTTAAAGGGGGAGAAAATAGCTCGGAACGTCACGAAAGTTGGTGTGGAAGCTTTTCTACCAATGGGATATCCAAATCTATGCTCAATTTTCAATTCCGAGAAGTTGGTCAAATTGGAAACTCGACCGTCGCGTTTTCGCTCGACTTGGGCTTAAAGCGGGAGAAAATAGCTCGAAACATCATGAAAGTTGGTGTGGATGCTTGTCTACCAATGGGACATCCAAAACTATTCTTAAATTTCAATTCCGAGAAGTTGGTCAAAGTTGAAAATCGACCGTGCATTTTCGCTAGACTTGGGCTGAAAGGGTGAGAAAATAGCTCGGAATGTCACGAAAGTTGGTGTGCGCATTTGTCTACCAACGGGACATCCAAATCTATGCTCAATTTTTAATTCCGAGAAGTTGGTCAAATTCGAAACTCGACCATGCGTTTTCGCTAGACATAGGCTTAAAGGGTAAGAAAATAGCTCGGAACTTCACGAAAGCTGACATGCACATTTTTCTACCAACGGGACATCCAAATCTATGCTCAATTTTCAATTCCGAGAAGTTGGTCAAATTCGAAACTCGACCGTGCGTTTTCGCTACACTTGGGCTTAAAGGGGGAGAAAATAGCTCGAAACGTCACAAAAGTTGGTGTGGACGCTTGTCGACCAATGGGACATCCAAAACTATCCTCCAATTTCAATTCCGAGAAGTTAGTCAAAGTTGAAACTCTTTCGTGCGTTTTCACTAGACTTGGGCTTAAAGGGTGTTAAAATAGCTCGCAACGTTACGAAAGTTGGCGTGGACGCTCGTCTACCAATCTGACATCCAAATCCATTCTCAAATTTGAATTCCGAGAAGTTGGTCAAAGTTGAAACTCGATCGTGCGTTTTTGCTAGATTTGGGCTTAAAGGGTGTGAAAATAGCTCGGAACGTCACGAAAGTTGGCGTGGACGCTCGTCTACCAATGTGACATCCTAATCCATTCTCAAATTTAAATTCTGAGAAGTAGGTCAAAGTTGAAAATCGACCGTGCATTTTCGCTAGACTTAGGCTTGAAGGGTGAGAAAATAGCTCGGAACGTCACGAAAGTTGGTGTGCGCATTTGTCTACCAACGGGACATCCAAATCTATGCTCAATTTTCAATTCCGAGAAGTTGGTCAAATTGGAAACTCGACCTTGCATTTTTGCTCGACTTGAGCTTAAAGGTTGTGAAATTAGCTCGTAATGTGACGAAAGTTGGCGTGCGCATTTGTCTACCAACAGGACATCCAAATCTATGCTCACTTTTTAATTCCGAGAAGTTGGTCAAATTCGAAACTTGACCATGCGTTTTCGCTCGACTTAGGCTTAAAGGGTGAGAAAATAGCTCGGAACGTCACGAAAGTTGGCGTGTGCATTTGTCTACCAACGGGACATCCAAATTTAGGCTGAATTTTCAATTCCGAGAAGTTGGTCAAATTGGAAACTCGACCGTGCGTTTTCGCTAGACTTGGGCTTAAAGGGGGAGAAAATAGCTCGGAACGTCACGAAAGTTGGTGTGGACGCTTGTCTACCAATGGGACATCCAAAACTATTCTCAAATTTCAATTCCGAGAAGTTGGTCAAAGTTCAGACGCGATCGTGCGTTTTCGCTAGACTTGGGCTTAAAGGGGAAGAAAATAGCTCGAAACGTCACGAAAGTTGGTGTGGACGCTTGTCTACCAATGGGACATCCAAAACTATTCTCAAATTTCAATTCTGAGAAGTTGGTCAAAGTTGAAACTCGATCGTGCGTTTTTGCTAGACTTGGGCTTAAAGGGTGTGAAAATAGCTCGGAACGTCACGAAAGTTGGCGTGGACCCTCGTCTACCAATGTGACATCCTAATCCATTCTCAAATTTAAATTCTGAGAAGTTGGTCAAAGTTCAAAATCGACCGTGCATTTTCGCTAGACTTAGGCTTAAAGGGTGAAAAAATAGCTCGAAACGTCACGAAAGTTGGCGCGCGCATTTGTTTACCAACGGGACATCCAAATCTATGCTCAATTTTCAATTCTGAGAAGTTGGTCAAATTCGAAACTCGACCGTGCATTTTCGCTAGACTTTGGCTTAAAGGGTGAGAAAATAGCTCGGAATGTCACGAAAGTTGGCGTGCGCATTTGTCTCCCAACGAGACATCAAAATCTATGCTCAATTTTCAATTCCGAGAAGTTGGTCAAATTCAAAACTCGACCGTGCATTTAGGCTAGACTTAGGCTTAAAGGGTGAGAAAATAGCTCGGAACGTCACGAAAGTTGGTGTGCGCATTTGCCTACCAACGGGACATCGAACTCTATGCTCAATTTTCAATTCTGAGAAGTTGGTCAAATTGGAAACTCGACCGTGCATTTTCGCTAGACTTTGGCTTAAAGGGTGAGAAAATAGCTCGTAATGTCACGAAACTTGGCGTGCGCATTTGTCTACCAACAGGACATCCAAATCTATGCTCAATTTTTAATTCCAAGATGTTGGTCAAATTCGAAACTCGACCGTGCGTTTTCGCTAGACCTAGGCTTAAAGGGTGAGAAAATAGCTTGAAACGTCATGAAAGTTGGCATGCGCATTTGTCTACCAACGGGACATCGAAATCTATGCTCAATTTTCAATTCCGAGAAGTTGGTCGAATTCGAAACTCGCTCAGGACGTGAAAATAGCTCAGGACTTGGTCAAATTTAGGCTGAATTTTCAATTCCGAGAAGTTGGTCAAATTGGAAACTCGACCGTGCGTTTTCGCTCGACTTGCGCTTAAAGGGGGAGAAAATAGCTCGGAACGTCACGAAAGTTGGTGTGGACTCTACCAATGGGACATCCAAAACTATTCTTAAATTTCAATTCCGAGAAATTGGTCAAAGTTGAAAATCGACCGTGCATTTTCGCTAGACTTGGGATGAAAGGGTGAGAAAATAGCTCGGAATGTCACGAAAGTTGGTGTGCGCATTTGTCTACCAACGGGACATCCAAATCTATGCTCAATTTTTAATTCCGAGAAGTTGGTCAAATTCGAAACTCGACCATGCGTTTTCGCTAGACATAGGCTTAAAGGGTGAGAAAATAGCTCGGAATTTCACGAAAGTTGACATGCGCATTTGTCTACCAACGGGACATCCAAATCTATGCTCAATTTTCAATTCCAAGAAGTTGGTCAAATTCGAAACTCGACCGTGCGTTTTCGCTAGAATTGGGCTTAAAGGGGTAGAAAATAGCTCGAAACGTCACAAAAGTTGGTGTGGACGCTTGTCGACCAATGGGACATCCAAAACTATCCTCAAATTTTAATTCCGAGAAGTTAGTCAAAGTTGAAACTCGTTCGTGCGTTTTCGCTAGACTTGGGCTTAAAGGGTGTTAAAATAGCTCGAAACGTTACGAAAGTTGGCGTGGACGCTCGTCTACCAATGTGACATCCAAATCCATTCTCAAATTTGAATTCCGAGAAGTTGGTCAAAGATTAAAATCGACCGTGCATTTTTGCTAGACTTAGGCTTAAAGGGTGAAAAAATAGCTCGGAACGTCACGAAAGTTGGCGTGCGCATTTGTCTACCAATGGGACATCCAAATTTAGGCTGAATTTTCAATTCCGAGAAGTTGGTCAAATTGGAAACTCGACCGTGCGTTTTCGCTAGACTTGGGCTTAAAGGGGGAGAAAATAGCTCGGAACGTCACGAAAGTTGGTGTGGATGCTTGTCTACCAATGGGACATCCAAAACTATTCTCAAATTTCAATTCCGAGAAGTTGGTCAAAGTTCAAACTCGATCGTGCGTTTTCGCTAGACTTGGGCTTAAAGGGTGTGAAAATAGCTCGGAACGTCACGAAAGTTGGCGTGGACGCTCGTCTACCAATGTGACATCCTAATCCATTCTCAAATTTAAATTCCGAGAAGTTGGTCAAAGTTCAAAATTGACCGTGCATTTTCGCTAGACTTAGGCTTAAAGGGTGAAAAAATAGCTCGGAACGTCACGAAAGTTGGCGTGCACATTTGTTTACCAACTGGACATCCAAATCTATGTTCAATTTTCAATTCTGAGAAGTTGGTCAAATTGGAAACTCGACCGTGCATTTTCGCTAGACTTGGGCTTAAAGGGGGAGAAAATAGCTCGGAACGTCACGAAAGTTGGTGTCGACGCTTGTCTACCAATGTGACATCCAAATCCATTCTCAAATTTAAATTCCGAGAAGTTGGTCAAAGTTGAAAATCGACCGTGCATTTTCGCTAGACTTAGGCTTAAAGGGTGAGAAAATAGCTCGTGACGTCACGAAAGTTGGCGTGCGCATTTGCCTACCAACGGGACATCCAAATCTATGCTCAATTTTCAATTCTGAGAAGTTGGTCAAATTCGAAACTCGACCGTGCATTTTCGATAGACTTTGGCTTAAAGGGTGAGAAAATAGCTCGGAATGTCACGAAACTTGGCGTGCGCATTTGTCTACCAACAGGACATCCAAATCTATGCTCAATTTTCAATTCTGAGAAGTTGGTCAAATTCGAAACTCGATCGTGCCTTTTCGCTAGACTTGGGCTTAAAGGGTGTGAAAATAGCTCAGAACGTTACGAAAGTTGGCGTGGACGCTCGTCTACCAATGTGACATCCAAATATATTCACAAATTTAAATTCCGAGAAGTTGGTCAAAGTTGAAAATCGACCGTGCATTTTCGCTAGACTTAGATTTAAGGCGTGAGAAAATAGCTCGGAACGTCACGAAAGTTGGTGTGCACGCTTGTCTACCAATGGGACATCCAAAACTATTCTCAAATTTCAATTCCGAGAAGTTAGTCAAAGTTGAAACTCGATTGTGCATTTTCGCTAGACTTGGGCTTAAAGGGTGTGAAAATAGCTCAGAACGTTACGAAAGTTGGCGTTGGCGTGGACGCTCGTCTACCAATGTGACATCCAAATCTATTCGCAAATCTAATTTTCGAGAAGTTGGTCAAAGTTGAAAATCGACGGTGCATTTTCGCTAGACTTAGGTTTAAAGCGTGAGAAAATAGCTCGGAACGTCACGAAAGTTGGTGTGCGCATTTATCTACCAACGGGACATCCAAATCTACGCTCAATTTTTAATTCCGAGAAGTTGGTCAAATTCGAAACTCGATTGTGCATTTTCGCTAGACTTGGGCTTAAAGGGTGTGAAAATAGCTCGGAACGTTACGAAAGTTGGCGTGGACGCTCGTCTACCAATGTGACATCCAAATCTATTCGCAAATCTAAATTTCGAGAAGTTCGTCAAAGTTGAAAATCGACGGTGCATTTTCGCTAGACTTAGGTTTAAAGCGTGAGAAAATAGCTCGGAACGTCACGAAAGTTGGCGTGCGCATTTATCTACCAACGGGACATCCAAATCTACGCTGAATTTTTAATTCCGAGAAGTTGGTCAAATTCGAAACTCGACCGTGCGTTTTCGCTAGACTTGGGCTTAAAGGGGGAGAAAATAGCTCGAAACGTCACAAAAGTTGGTGTGGATGCTTGTCGACCAATGGGACATCCAAAACTATCCTCAAATTTCAATTCCGAGAAGTTAGTCAAAGTTGAAACTCGTTCGTGCGTTTTCGCTAGACTTGGCCTTAAAGGGTCTTAAAATAGCTCGAAATGTTACGAAAGTTGGCGTGGACGCTCGTCTACCAATGTGATATCCAAATCCATTCTCAAATTTGAATTCCGAGAAGTTGGTCAAAGTTTAAAATCGATCGTGCATTTTCGCTAGACTTAGGATTAAAGGGTGAGAAATTAGCTCGGAATGTCACGAAAGTTGGTGTGCGCATTTGTCTACTAACGGGACATCCAAATCTATGCTCAATTTTCAATTCCGAGAAGTTGGTCAAATTGGAAACTCGACCGTGCTTTTTTGCTAGACTTGGGCTTAAAGGGGGAGAAAATAGCTCGGAACGTCACGAAAGTTGGCATGCGCATTTGCCTACCAACGGGACATCCAAATTCAGGTTGAATTTTCAATTCCGAGAAGTTGGTCAAATTGGAAACTCGACCGTGCGTTTTAGCTAGACTTGGGCTTAAAGGGAGAGAAAATAGCTCGGAACGTCACGAAAGTTGGTGTGGACGCTTGTCTACCAATGGGACATCCAAAACTATTCTTAAATTTCAATTCCGAGAAGTTGGTCAAAGTTGAAAATCGACCGTGCATTTTCGCTAGACTTGGGCTGAAAGGGTGAGAAAATAGCTCGGAATGTCATGAAACTTGGCATGCGCATTTGTCTACCAACGGGACATCCAAATCTATTCTCAATTTTCAATTCCGAGAAGTTGGTCAAATTCGAAACTCGACCGTGCGTTTTCGCTAGACTTGGGCTTAAAGGGGGAGAAAATAGCTCGAAACGTCACAAAAGTTGGTGTGGACGCTTGTCGACCAATGGGACATCCAAAACTATCCTCAAATTTCAATTCCGAGAAGTTAGTCAAAGTCGAAACTCGTTCGTGCGTTTTCGCTAGACTTGGGCTTAAAGGGTGTTAAAATAGCTCGAAACGTTACGAAAGTTGGCGTGGACGCTCGTCTAACAATGTGACATCCAAATCCATTTTCAAATTTCAATTCCGAGAAGTTAGTCAAAGTTGAAACTCGAACGTGCATTTTCGCTAGACTTGGGCTTAAAGGGTGTGAAAATAGCTCGGAACGTCACGAAAGTTGGTGTGCGCATTTGTCTTCCAACGGGACATCCAAACCTATGCTCAATTTTCAATTCCAAGAAGTTGGTCAAATTCGAAACTCGACCGTGCGTTTTCGCTAGACTTGGGCTTAAAGGGGGAGAAAATAGCTCGAAACGTCACAAAAGTTGGTGTGGACACTTGTCGACCAATGGGACATCCAAAACTATCCTCAAATTTCAATTCCGAGAAGTTAGTCAAAGTCGAAACTCGTTCGTGCGTTTTCGCTAGACTTGGGCTTAAAGGGTGTTAAATTCCGAGAAGTTGGTCAAAGTTTAAAATAGACCGTGCATTTTTGCTACACTTAGGCTTAAAGGGTGAGAAAATAGCTCGGAACGTCACGAAATTTGGCGTGCGCATTTGTCTACCAACGGGACATCCAAGTCTATGCTCAATTTTCAATTCCGAGAAGTTGGTCAAATTGGAAACTCGACCGTGCATTTTTGCTCGACTTGAGCTTAAAGGGAGTGAAATTAGCTCGTAATGTGACGAAAGTTGGCGTGCGCATTTGTCTACCGACGGGACATCCAAATCTATGCTCACTTTTTAATTCCGAGAAGTTCGTCAAATTCGAAACTTGACCGTGCGTTTTCGCTCGACTTAGGCTTAAAGGGTGAGAAAATAGCTCGAAACGTCACGAAAGTTGGCGTGCGCATTTGTCTACCAACGGGACATCCAAATTTAAGCTGAATTTTCAATTCCAAGAAGTTGGTCAAATTGGAAACTCGACTGTGCGTTTTCGCTAGACTTGGGCTTAAAGGGGGAGAAAATAGCTCGGAACGTCACGAAAGTTGGTGTGGACGCTTGTCTAGCAATGGGACATCGAAAACTATTCCCAAATTTCAATTCCGAGAAGTTGGTCAAAGTTCAAACTCGATCGTGCGTTTTCGCTAGACTTGGGCTTAAAGGGGAAGAAAATAGCTCGAAACATCACGAAAGTTGGTGTGGACACTTGTCTACCAATGGGACATCCAAAACTATTCTCAAATTTCAATTCTGAGAAGTTGGTCAAAGTTGAAACTCGATCGTGCGTTTTTGCTAGACTTGGGCTTAAAGGGTGTGAAAATAGCTCGGAACGTCATGAAAGTTGGCGCGGACGCTCGTCTACCAATGTGACATCCAAATCCATTCTCAAATTTAAATTCCGAGAAGTTGGTCAAAGTTTAAAATAGACCGTGCATTTTCGCTACACTTAGGCTTAAAGGGTGAGAAAATAGCTCGGAACGTCACGAAAGTTGGCGTGCGCATTTGTCTACCAACGGGACATCCAAATCTATGCTCACTTTTTAATTCCGAGAAGTTGGTCAAATTCGAAACTTGACCGTGCGTTTTCGCTCGACTTAGGCTTAAAGGGTGAGAAAATAGCTCGGAACGTCACGAAAGTTGGCGTGCGCATTTGTCTACCAACGGGACATCCAAATTTAGGTTGAATTCTCAATTCCGAGAAGTTGGTCAAATTGGAAACTCGACCGTGCGTTTTCGCTAGACTTGGGCTTAAAGGGGGAGAAAATAGCTCGGAACGTCACGAACGTTGATGTGGACGCTTGTCTACCAATGGGACATCCAAAAGTATTCTCAAATTTCAATTCTGAGAAGTTGGTCAAAGTTCAAACTCGATCGTGCGTTTTCGCTAGACTTGGGCTTAAAGGGGAAGAAAATAGCTCGAAACATCACGAAATTTGGTGTGGACGCTTGTCTACCAACGGGACATCCAAAACTATTCTCAAATTTCAATTCCGAGAAGTTGGTCAAAGTTGAAACTCGATCGTGCATTTTTGGTAGACTTGGGCTTAAAGGGTGTGAAAATAGCTCGGAACGTCACGAAAGTTTGCGTGGACGCTCGTCTACCAACGTGACATCCTAATCCATTCTCAAATTTTAATTCTGAGAAGTTGGTCAAAGTTCAAAATCGACCGTGCATTTTCGCTAGACTTAGGCTTAAAGGGTGAAAAAATAGCTCGGAACGTCACGAAAGTTGGCGTGCGCATTTGTTTACCAACGGGACATCCAAATCTATGCTCAATTTTCAATTCTGAGAAGTTGGTCAAATTCGAAACTCGACCGTGCATTTTCGCTAGACTTTGGCTTAAAGAGTGAGAAAATAGCTCGGAATGTCACGAAAGTTGGCGTGCGCATTTGTCTCCCAACGAGACATCCAAATCTATGCTCAATTTTCAATTCCGAGAAGTTGGTCAAATTTGAAACTTGACCGTGCATTTTCGCTAGACTTTGGATTAAAGGGTGAGAAAATAGCTCGGAATGTCACGAAAGTTGGTGTGCGCATTTGTCTACTAACGGGACATCCAAATCTATGCTCAATTTTCAATTCCGAGAAGTTGGTCAAATTGGAAACTCGACCGTGCGTTTTCGCTAGACTTGGGCCTAAAGGGGAAGAAAATAGCTCGGAACGTCACGAAAGTTGGTGTTGACGCTTGTCAACCAATTTGACATCCAAATCAATTCTCAAATTTAAATTCCGAGAAGTTGGTCAAATTCGAAACTCGACCGTGCATTTTCGCTAGACTTTGGCTTAAAGGGTGAGAAAATAGCTCGGAATGTCACGAAACTTGGCGTGCGCATTTGTCTACCAACAGGACATCCAAATCTATGCTCAATTTTTAATTACGAGATGTTGGTCAAATTCAAAACTCGATCGTGCGTTTTCGCTAGACTTGGGCTTAAAGGGGGAGAAAATAGCTCGGAACCTCACGAAAGTTGGTGTGGACGCTTGTCTACCAATGGGATATCCAAATCTATGCTCAATTTTCAATTCCGAGAAGTTGGTCAAATTGGAATCTCGACCGTGCGTTTTCGCTCGACTTGGGCTTAAAGGGGGAGAAAATAGCTCGGAACGTCACGAAAGTTGGTGTGGACGCTTGTCTACCAATGGGACATCCAAAACTATTCTTAAATTTCAATTTTGAGAAGTTGGTCAAAGTTGAAAATCGACCGTGCATTTTCGCTAGACTTGGGCTGAAATGGTGAGAAAATAGCTCGGAATGTCACGAAAGTTGGTGTGCGCATTTGTCTACCAACGGGGGACATCCAAATCTATGCTCAATTTTTAATTCCGAGGAGTTGGTCAAATTCGAAACTCGACCATGCGTTTTCGCTAGACATAGGCTTAAAGGGTGAGAAAATAGCTCGGATCTTCACTAAAGCTGACATGCACATTTCTCTACTAACGGGACATCCAAATCTATGCTCAATTTTCAATTCCGAGAAGTTGGTCAAATTGGAAACTCGACCGTGCGTTTTCGCTAGACTTGGGCTTAAAGGGTGTTAAAATAGCTCGAAACGTTACGAAAGTTGGCATGGACGCTCGTCTACCAATGTGACATCCAAATCCATTCTTAAATTTCAATTCCGAGAAGATGGTCAAAGTTTAAAATCGACCGTGCATTTTCGCTAGACTTAGGCTTAAAGGGTGAGAAAATAGCTCGGAACGTCACGAAAGTTGGTGTGGACGCTTGTCTACCAATGGGACATCCAAAACTATTCTCAAATTTCAATTCCAAGAATAGTTTTGGACATCCAAATCTACGCTCAATTTTTAATTCCGAGAAGTTGGTCAAATTCAAAACTCGACCGTGCGTTTTCGCTAGACTTAGGCTTAAAGGGTGAGAAAATAGCTCGGAACGTCACGAAAGTTGGCGTGCGCATTTGTCTGCCAACGGGACATCCAAATCTATGCTGAATTTTCAATTCCAAGAAGTTGGTCGAATTGGAAACTCTACGGTGCGCTTACAGGGTGTGAAGTTAGCTCGTAGTGTGGACGCTTGTCTACCAATGGGACATCCAAAACTATTCTCAAATTTCAATTCCGAGAAGTTGGTAAAAGTTGAAACTCGATCGTGCGTTTTCGCTAGACTTGGGCTTAAAGGGGGAGAAAATAGCTCGGAACGTCATGAAAGTTGGTGTGGAAGCTTGTCTACCAATGGGATATCCAAATCTATGCTCAATTTTCAATTCCGAGAAGTTGGTCAAATTGGAAACTCGACCGTGCGTTTTCGCTCGACTTGGGCTTAAAGGGGGAGAAAATAGCTCGGAACATCATGAAAGTTGGTGTGGATGCTTGTCTACCAATGGGACATCCAAAACTATTCTTAAATTTCAATTCCGAGAAGTTGGTCAAAGTTGAAAATCGACCGTGAATTTTCGCTAGACTTGGGCTGAAAGGGTGAGAAAATAGCTCAGAATGTCACGAAAGTTGGTGTGCGCATTTGTCTACTAACGGGACATCCAAATCTATGCTCAATTTTTAATTCCGAGAAGTTGGTCAAATTCAAAACTCCACCATGCGTTTTCGCTAGACATAGGCTTAAAGGGTGAGAAAATAGCTCGGAACTTCACGAAAGCTGACATGCGCATTTTTCTACCAACGGGACATCCAAATCTATGCTCAATTTTCAATTCCCAGAAGTTGGTCAAATTCAAAACTCGACCGTGCGTTTTCGCTACACTTGGGCTTAAAGGGGGAGAAAATAGCTCGAAACGTCACAAAAGTTGGTGTGGACGCTTGTCGACCAATGGGACATCCAAAACTATCCTCCAATTTGAATTCCGAGAAGTTAGTCAAAGTTGAAACTCTTTCGTGCGTTTTCGCTAGACTTGGGCTTAAAGGGTGTTAAAATAGCTCGAAACGTTACGAAAGTTGGCGTGGACGCTCGTCTACCAATCTGACATCCAAATCCATTCTCAAATTTGAATTCCGAGAAGTTGGTCAAAGTTTAAAATCGACCATGCATTTTCGCTAGACTTAGGCTTAAAGGGTGAGAAAATAGCTCGGAACGTCACGAAAGTTGGTGTGCGCATTTGTCTACCAACGGGACATCCAAATCTATGCTCAATTTTCAATTCCGAGAAGTTGGTCAAATTGGAAACTCGACCGTGCATTTTTGCTCGACTTGAGCTTAAAGGGTGTGAAATTAGCTCGTAATGTGACGAAAGTTGGCGTGCGCATTTGTCTACCAACGGGACATCCAAATCTATGCTCACTTTTTAATTCCAAGAAGTTGGTCAAATTCGAAACTTGACCGTGCGTTTTCGCTCGACTTAGGCTTAAAGGGTGAGAAAATAGCTCGGAACGTCACGAAAGTTGGCGTGCGCATTTCTCTACCAACGGGACATCCAAATTTAGGCTGAATTTTCAATTCCGAGAAGTTGGTCAAATTGGAAACTCGACCGTGCGTTTTCGCTAAACTTGGGCTTAAAGGGGGAGAAAATAGCTCGGAACGTCACGAAAGTTGGTGTGGACGCTTGTCTACCAATGGGAGATCCAAAACTATTCTCAAATTTCCAAATTTCAATTCCGAGAAGTCGGTCAAAGTTGAAACTCGATCGTACGTTTTTGCTAGACTTGGGCTTAAAGGGTATGAAAATAGCTCGGAACGACACGAAAGTTGGCGTGGACGCTCGTCTACCAATGTGACATCCTAATCCATTCTCAAATTTAAATTCCGAGAAGTTGTTCAAAGTTCAAAATCGACCGTGCATTTTCGCTAGACTTAACTTAAAGGGTGAAAAAATAGCTCGGAACGTCACGAAAGTTGGCGTGCTCATTTGTTTACCAACGGGACATCCAAATCTATGCTCAATTTTCAATTCTGAGAAGTTGGTCAAATTTGAAACTTGACCATGCGTTTTCGCTCGACTTAGGCTTAAAGGGTGAGAAAATAGCTCGGAACGTCACAAAAGTTGGCGTGCGCATTTGTCTACCAACGGGACATCCAAATTTAGGTTGAATTCTCAATTCCGAGAAGTTGGTCAAATTGGAAACTCGACCGTACGTTTTCGCTAGACTTGGGCTTAAAGGGGGAGAAAATAGCTCGGAACGTCACGAAAGTTGTTGTGGACGCTTGTCTACCAATGGGACATCCAAAAGTATTCTCAAATTTCAATTCTGAGAAGTTGGTCAAAGTTCAAACTCGATCGTGCGTTTTCGGTAGACTTGGGCTTAAAGGGGAAGAAAATAGCTCGAAACGTCACGAAATTTGGTGTGGACGCTTGTCTACCAACGGGACATCCAAAACTATTCTCAAATTTCAATTCCGAGAAGTTGGTCGAATTCGAAACTCGACCGTGCGTTTTCACTAGACTTGGGCTTCAAGGGGGAGAAAATAGCTCGAAACGTCACAAAAGTTGGTGTGGACGCTTGTCGACCAATGGGACATCCAAAACTATCCTCAAATTTCAATTCCGAGAAGTTAGTCAAAGTTGAAACTCGTTCGTGCGTTTTCGCTAGACTTGGGCTTAAAGGGTGTTAAAATAGCTCGAAACGTTACGAAAGTTGGCGTGGACGCTCGTCTACCAATGTGACATCCTAATCCATTCTCAAATTTAAATTCCGAGAAGTTGGTCAAAGTTCAAAATCGGCCGTGCATTTTCGCTAGACTTAGGCTTAAAGGGTGAAAAAATAGCTCGAAACGTCACGAAAGTTGGCGTGCGCATTTGTTTACCAACGGGACATCCAAATCTATGCTCAATTTTCAATTCTGAGAAGTTGGTCAAATTCGAAACTCGACCGTGCATTTTCGCTATACTTTTGCTTAAAGGGTGAGAAAATAGCTCGGAATGTCACGAAAGTTGGTGTGCGCATTTGTCTACTAACGGGACATCCAAATTTATGCTCAATTTTCAATTCCGAGAAGTTGGTCAAATTGGAAACTCGACCGTGCGTTTTCGCTAGACTTGGGCTTAAAGGGGGAGAAAATAGCTCGGAACGTCACGAAAGTTGGTGTTGACGCTTGTCTACCAATGTGACATCCAAATCCATTCTCAAATTTAAATTCCGAGAAGTTGGTCAAAGGTAAAAATCGACCGTGCATTTTCGCTAGACTTAGGCTTAAAGGGTTAGAAAATAGCTCGGAACGTCACGAAAGTTGGCGTGCGCATTTTGCCTACCAACGGGACATCCAAATCTATGCTCAATTTTCAATTCTGAGAAGTTGGTCAAATTCGAAACTTGACCGTGCATTTTCGCTAAACTTTGGCTTAAAGGGTGAGAAAATAGCTCGGAATGTCACGAAACTTGGCGTGTGCATTTGTCTACCAACGGGACATCCAAATCTACGCTCAATTTTTAATTCCGAGAAGTTGGTCAAATTCGAAACTTGACCGTGCGTTTTGGCTAGACTTAAGCTTAAAGGGTGAGAAAATAGCTCGGAACGTCACGAAAGTTGGCGTGCACATTTGTCTACCAACGGGACATCCAAATCTATGCTGAATTTTCAATTCCGAGAAGTTGGTCGAATTGGAAACTCTACGGTGCGCTTTCGCTCGACTTGAGCTTAAAGGGTGTGAAATTAGCTCGTAATGTGACGAAAGTTGGCGTGCACATTTGTCTACCAACGGGACATCCAAATCTATGCTGAATTTTTAATTCTGAGAAGTTGGTCAAATTGGAAACTCGACCGTGCGTTTTCGCTAGACTTGGGCTTAAAGGGGGAGAAAATAGCTCGGAACGTCACAAAAGTTGGTGTGGACGCTTGTCTACCAATGGGACATCCAAAACTATTCTTAAATTTCAATTCCGTGAAGTTGGTCAAAGTTGAAAATCACCGTGCATTTTCGCTAGACTTGGGCTGAAAGGGTGAGAAAATAGCTCGGAATGTCACGAAAGTTGGTGTGCGCATTTGTCTACTAACGGGACATCCAAATCTATGCTCAATTTTCAATTCCGAGAAGTTGGTCAAATTGGAAACTCGACCGTGCGTTTTCGCTAGACTTGGGCTTAGAGGGGGAGAAAATAGCTCGGAACGTCACGAAAGTTGGTGTTGACGCTTGTGTACCAATGTGACATCCAAATCCATTCTCAAATTTAAATTCCGAGAAGTTGGTCAAAGTTGAAAATCGACCGCGCATTTTCGCTAGACTTAGGCTTAAAGGGTGAGAAAATAGCTCGGAACGTCACGAAAGTTGGCATGTGCATTTGTCTACCAACGGGACACCCAAATCTATGCTCAATTTTCAATTCCGAGAAGTTGGTCAAATTCGAAACTCAATCGTGCCTTTTCGCTAGACTTGGGCTTAAAGGGTGTGAAAATAGCTCAGAACATTACGAAAGTTGGTGTGGACGCTCGTCTACCAATGTGACATTCAAATATATTCGCAAATTTAAATTCCGAGAAGTTGGTCAAAGTTGAAAATCGACCGTGCATTTTCGTTAGACTTAGGTTTAAGGCGTGAGAAAATAGCTCGGAACGTCACGAAAGTTGGTGTGCACGCTTGTCTACCAATAGGACAGCCAAAACTATTCTCAAATTTCAATTCCGAGAAGTTAGTAAAAGTTGAAACTCGATCGTGCATTTTCGCTAGACTTGGGCTTAAAGGGTGTGAAAATAGCTCGGAACGTTACGAAAGTTGGCGTGGACGCTCGTCTACCAATGTGACATCCAAATCTATTCGCAAATCTAAATTTTGAGAAGTTGGTCAAAGTTGAAAATTGACGGTGTATTTTCGCTAGACTTGGGTTTAAAGCGTGAGCAAATAGCTCGGAACGTCACGAAAGTTGGCGTGCGCATTTATCTACCAACGGGACATCCAAATCTACGCTCAATTTTTAATTCCGAGAAGTTGGTCAAATTCGAAACTCGACCGTGCGTTTTCGCTAGACTTAGGCTTAAAGGGTGAGAAAATAGCTCGGAACGTCACGAACGTTGGCGTGTGCATGTCTACCAACGGGACATCCAAATCTATGCTGAATTTTCAATTCCGAGAATTTGGTCGAATTGGAAACTCTACGGTGCGCTTTCGCTCGACTTGAGCTTAAAGGGTGTGAAATTAGCTCGTAATGTGACGAAATTTGGTGTGCGCATTTGTCTACCAACGGGACATCCAAATCTATGCTGAATTTTGAATTCCAAGAAGTTGGTCAAATTGGAAACTCGACCGTGCGTTTTCGCTAGACTTGGGCTTAAAGGGGGAGAAAATAGCTCGGAACGTCACGAAAGTTGGCGTGCGCATTTGTCTACCAACGAAACATCCAGATCTATGCTGAATTGTCCAATCCAAGAAGTTGGTCAAATTGGAAACTCGACCGTGCGTTTTCGCTAGACTTGGGATTAAAGGGGGAGAAAATAGCTCGGAACGTCACGAAAGTTGCTGTGCACGCTTGTCTACCAATGGGACATCTAAAACTATTCTCAAATTTCAATTCCGAGAAGCTTTTCCTAAGTTGATACTCGATCGTGCGTTTTCGCTAGACTTGGGCTTAAAGGGTGTGAAATTAGCTCGGAATCTAACGAAAGTTGTTGTGCGCAAATTTCTACAAATGGGACATCCAAAACAATGCTCAATATTCAATTACGAGAAGTTGGTGAAAGTTGAAACTCAACCGTACGTTTTCGGTAGAGGAGAAAATAGCATGGAACGTCACGAAAATTGGTGTGGATGCTTGTTTACCAATGGGACATCCAAAACTATTCTCAAATTTCAATTCCAAGAAATTGGTCAAAGTCGAAACGCCACCATGCGTTTTCTCTAGACTTGGGATTAAAGTGTCTGAAATTAGTTCGTAAAATCACGCAAGTTGAAGTGCGCACATGTCTACAAATGTGACATCCAAATCTATTCTCAAATTTAAATTGTGAGAGGTTGGTCAAAGTTGAAAATCGACCGTGCGTTTTCCCTAGACTTGGGCTTAAAGGGTGTGAAATTAGTTCGGAACGTCATGAAAGTTGGCGTGCGCACTTGTCTACCAACGGGACATCCAAATCTATGCTCAATTTTCCATTCCGGGAATTTGGTGAAAGTCGAAACTCAATCGTGCATTTTCCCTAGATTTGGGCTTAAAGGGTGTGAAATTAGCTCGCAACGTCACGATAGTTGGCGTGGACGCTCTTCTAGCAATGTAACATCCTAATCCATTCTCAAATTTAAATTCCGAGAAGTTGGTCAAAGTTCAAAATCGACCGTGCATTTTCTCTAGACTTAGGCTTAAAGGGTGAAAAAATAGCTCGGAACGTCACGAAAGTGGGCGTGCGCATTTGTTTACCAACGGGACATCCAAATCTATGCTCAATTTTCATTTCTGAGAAGTTGGTCAAATTCGAAACTCGACCGTGCATTTTCGCTAGACTTTGGCTTAAAGGGTGAGAAAATAGCTCGGAATGTCACGAAAGTTGGCGTGCGCATTTGTCTCCCAACGAGACATCCAAATCTATGCTCAATTTTCAATTCCGAGAAGTTGGTCAAATTCGAAACTCGACCGTGCATTTTCGCTAGACTTTGGCTTAAAGGGTGAGAAAATAGCTCGGAATGTCACTAAAGTTGGTGTGCGCATTTGTCTACTAACGGGACATCCAAATCTATGCTCAATTTTCAATTCTGAGAAGTTGGTCAAATTGGAAACTCGACCGTGCGTTTTCGCTAGACTTGGGCTTAAAGGGGGAGAAAATAGCTCGGAACGTCACGAAAGTTGGTGTTGACGCTTGTCTACCAATGTGACATCCAAATCCATTCTCAAATTTAAATTCCGAGAAGTTGGTCAAAGTTGAAAATCGACCGTGCATTTTCGCTAGACTTAGGCTTAAAGGGTGAGAAAATAGCTCGGAACGTCATGAAAGTTGGCGTGTGCATTTGCCTACCAACGGGACATCCAAATCTATCCTCAATTTTCAATTCTGAGAAGTTGGTCAAATTGGAAACTCGACCGTGCGTTTTCGCTAGACTTGGGCTTAAAGGGGGAGAAAATAGCTCGGAACGTCACGAAAGTTGGCGTGCGCATTTGTCTAACAACGGGACATCCAGATCTATGCTGAATTTTCAATTCCAAGAAGTTGGTCAAATTGGAAACTCGACCGTGCGTTTTCGCTAGACTTGGGCTTAAAGGGGGAGAAAATAGCTCGGAACGTCACGAAAGTTGCTGTGGACGCTTGTCTACCAATGGGACATCTAAAACTATTCTCAAATTTCAATTCCGAGAAGTTTGTCCTAAGTTGATACTCGATCGTGCGTTTTCGCTAGACTTGGGCTTAAAGGGTGTGAAATTAGCTCGGAATCTAACGAAAGTTGTTGTGCGCAAATTTCTACAAATGGGACATCCAAAACAATGCTCAATCTGAAATTACGAGAAGTTGGGGAAAGTTGAAACTCGACCGTACGTTTTCGGTAGAGGAGAAAATAGCTTGGAACGTCACGAAAATTGGTGTGGATGCTTGTCTACCAATGGGACATCCAAAACTATTCTCAAATTTCAATTCCAAGAAATTGGTCAAAGTCGAAACGCCACCATGCGTTTTCTCTAGACTTGGGATTAAAGTGTCTGAAATTAGTTCGTAAAATCACGAAAGTTGAAGTGCGCACATGTCTACAAATGTGACATGCAAATCTATTGTCAAATTTAAATTGTGAGAGGTTGGTCAAAGTTGAAAATCGACCGTGCGTTTTACCTAGACTTGGGCTTAAAGGGTGTGAAATTAGTTCGGAACGTCATGAATGTTGGCGTGCGCACTTGTCTACCAACGGGACATCCAAATCTATGCTCAATTTTCCATTCCGAGAATTTGGTGAAAGTCGAAACTCCATCGTGCATTTTCCCTAGATTTGGGCTTAAAGGGTGTGAAATTAGCTCGCAACGTCACGATAGTTGGTGTGGACGCTCGTCTACCAATGTAACATCCAAATCTATTCGCAAATTTCAATTCCGAGAAGTTGGTCAAAGTTGAAAATCAACCGTGCATTTTTGCTACACTTAGGCTTAAAGGGTGAGAAAATAGCTTGGAACGTCACGCAAGTTGGCGTGCGCATTTGTCTACCAACAGGACATCCAAATCTATGCTGAATTTTCAATTCCGAGAAGTTGGTCAAATTGGAAACTCGACCGTGCGTTTTCGCTAGACTTGGGCTTAAAGGGGGAGAAAATAGCTCGGAACCTCACGAAAGTTGGTGTGGACACTTGTCTACCAATGGGACATCTAAAACTATTCTCAAATTTAGATTCCAAGAAGTTGGTCAAAGTTCAAAGTCGATCGTGCGTTTTTCGCTAGACTTGGACTTAAAGGGGAAGAAAATAGCTCGAAACGTCATGAAAGTTGGTGTGGACGCTTGTCTACCAATGTGACATCCAAATCCATTCTCAAATTTAAATTCTGAGATGTTGGTCAAATTCGAAACTCGACCGTGCGTTTTCTCTAGACCTACGCTTAAAGGGTGAGAAAATAGCTCGGAACGTCACGAAAGTTGGCATGCGCATTTGTCTACCAACGGGACATCCAAATTTATGCTCAATTTTCAATTCCGAGAAGTTGGTCAAATTCGAAACTCGATCGTGCCTTTTCGCTAGACTTGGGCTTAAAGGGTGTGAAAATAGCTCAGAACGTTACGAAAGTTGTCGTGGACGCTCGTCTACCAATGTGTCATCCAAATATATTCGCAAATTTAAATTCCGAGAAGTTGGTCAAAGTTGAAAATCGACCGTGCATTTTCGCTAGACTTAGGTTTAAGGCATGAGAAAATAGCTCGGAACGTCACGAAAGTTGGTGTGCACGCTTGTCTACCAATGGGACATCCAAAACTATTCTCAAATTTCAATTCCGAGAAGTTGGTAAAAGTTGAAATTCGATCGTGCGTTTTCGCTAGACTTGGCCTTAAAGGGGGAGAAAATAGCTCGGAACGTCACGAAAGTTGGCGTGGACGCTTGTCTACCAATGGAATATCCAAATCTATGCTCAATTTTCAATTCCGAGAAGTTGGTCAAATTGGAAACTCGACCGTGTGTTTTCGCTCGACTCGGGCTTAAAGGGGGAGAAAATAGCTCGGAACGTCAGGAAAGTTGGTGTGGACGCTTGTCTACCAATGGGACATCCAAAACTATTCTTAAATTTCAATTCCGAGAAGTTGGTCAAAGTTGAAAATCGACCGTGCATTTTCGCTAGACTTGGGCTGAAAGGGTGAGAAAATAACTCGGAATGTCATGAAACTTGGCATGCGCATTTGTCTACCAACAGGACATCCAAATCTATGCTCAATTTTTAATTCCGAGAAGTTGGTCAAATTCGAAACTCGACCATGCGTTTTCGCTAGACATAGGCTTAAAGGGTGAGAAAATAGCTCGGAACTTCACGAAAGCTGACATGCGCATTTGTCTACCAACGGGACATCCAAATCTATGCTCAATTTTCAATTACGAGAAGTTGGTCAAATTCGAAACTCGACCGTGCGTTTTCGCTAGACTTGGGCTTAAAGGGGGAGAAAATAGCTCGGAACATCACAAAAGTTGGTGTGGACGCTTGTCGACCAATGGGACATCCAAAACTATCCTCAAATTTCAATTCCGAGAAGTTAGTCAAAGTTGAAACTCGTTCGTGCGTTTTCGCTAGACTTGGGCTTAAAGGGTGTTAAAATAGCTCGAAACGTTACGAAAGTTAGCGTGGACGCTCGTCTACCAATGTGACATCCAAATCCATTCTCAAATTTGAATTCCGAGAAGTTGGTCAAATTTTAAAATTGACCGTGCATTTTCGCTAGACTTAGGCTTAAAGGGTGAGAAAATAGCTCGGAACGTCACGAAAGTTGGCGTGCGCATTTGTCTACCAACGGGACATCCAAATCTATGCTCAATTTTCAATTCCAAGAAGTTGGTCAAGTTGGAAACTCGACCGTGCATTTTTGCTCGACTTGAGCTTAAAGGGTGTGAAATTAGCTCGTAATGTGACGAAAGTTGGCGTGCGCATTGGTCTACCAACGGGACATCCAAATCTATGGTCACTTTTTAATTCCGAGAAGTTGGTCAAATTGGAAACTTGACCGTGCGTTTTCGCTCGACTTAGGCTTAAAGGGTGAGAAAATAGCTCGGAACGTCACGAAAGTTGGCGTGCGCATTTGTCTACCAACGGGACATCCAAATTTAGGCTGAATTTTCAATTCCGAGAAGTTGGTCAAATTGGAAACTCGATCGTGCGTTTTCGCTAGACTTGGGCTTAAAGGGGAAGAAAATAGCTCGAAAAGTCACGAAAGTTGGTGTGGACGCTTGTCTACCAATGGGACATTCAAAACTATTCTCAAATTTCAATTCCGAGAAGTCGGTCAAAGTTGAAACTCGATCGTGCGTTTTTGCTAGACTTGGGCTTAAAGGGTGTGAAAATAGCTCGGAACGTCACGAAAGTTGGCGTGGACGCTCGTCTACCAATGTGACATCCTGGTCCATTCTCAAATTTAAATTCCGAGAAGTTGGTCAAAGTTCAAAATCGACCGTGCATTTTCGCTAGACTTAGGCTTAAAGGGTGAAAAAATAGCTCGGAACGTCATGAAAGTTGGCGTGCGCATTTGTTTACCAACGGGACATCCAAATCTATGCTCAATTTTCAATTCTGAGAAGTTGGTCAAATTCGAAACTCGACCGTGCATTTTCGCTAGACTTTGGCTTAAAGGTTGAGAAAATAGCTCGGAATGTCACGAAAGTTGGCGTGCGCATTTGTCTCCCAACGAGACATCCAAATCTATGCTCAATTTACAATTCCGAGAAGTTGGTCAAATTGGAAACTCGACCGTGCGCTTTCGCTAGACTTGGGCTGAAAGGGGGAGAAAATAGTTCGAAACGTCAAGAAAGTGCGTGTTGACGCTTGTCTACCAATGTGACATCCAAATCCATTCTCAAATTTAAATTCCGAGAAGTTGGTCAAATTCGAAAATCAACCGTGCATTTTCGCTAGACTTAGGCTTAAAGGGTGAGAAAATAGCTCGGAATGTCACTAAAGTTGGCGTGCGCATTTGCCTACCAACGGGACATCCAAATCTATGCTCAATTTTCAATTCTGAGAAGTTGGTCAAATTCGAAACTCGACCGTGCATTTTCGCTAGACTTTGGCTTAAAGGGTGGGAAAATAGCTCGGAATGTCACGAAACTTGGCGTGCGCATTTGTCTACCAACGGGACATCCAAATCTATGCTCAATTTTTAATTCCGAGAAGTTGGTCAAATTCGAAACTCGACCGTGCCTTTTCGCTAGACTTGGGCTTAAAGGGTGTGAAAATAGCTCAGAACGTTACGAAAGTTGGCGTGGACGCTCATCTACCAATGTGACATCCAAATATATTCGCAAATTTAAATTCCGAGAAGTTGGTCAAAGTTGAAAATCGACCGTGCATTTTCGCTAGACTTAGGTTTAAGGCGTGAGAAAATAGCTCGGAACATCACGAAACTTGGTGTGCACGCTTGTCTACCAATGGGACATCCAAAACTATTCTCAAATTTCAATTCCGAGAAGTTAGTCAAAGTTGAAACTCGATCGTGCATTTTCGCTAGACTTGGGCTTAAAGGGTGTGAAAATAGCTCGGAACGTTACGAAAGTTGGCGTGGACGCTCGTCTACCAATGTGACATCCAAATCTATTCACAAATCTAAATTTCGAGAAGTTGGTCAAAGTTAAAATCGACGGTGCATTTTCGCTAGAACTAGGTTTAAAGCGTGAGAAAATAGCTCGGAACGTCACGAAAGTTGGCGTGCGCATTTATCTACCAACGCGACATCCAAATCTACGCTCAATTTTTAATTCCGAGAAGTTGGTCAAATTCGAAACTCGACCGTGCGTTTTCGCTAGACTTAGGCTTAAAGGGTGAGAAAATAGCTCGGAACGTCACGAAAGTTGGCGTGCGCATTTGTCTACCAACGGGACATCTAAATCTATGCTCACTTTTTAATTCCGAGAAGTTGGTCAAATTCGAAACTTGACCGTGCGTTTTCGCTCGACTTAGGCTTAAAGGGTGAGAAAATAGCTCGAAACGTCACGAAAGTTGGCGTGCGCATTTGTCTACCAACGGGACATCTAAATTTAGGCTGAATTTTCAATTCCGAGAAGTTGGTCAAATTGGAAACTCGACCGTGCGTTTTCGCTAGACTTGGGCTTAAAGGGGGAGAAAATAGCTCGGAACGTCACGAAAGTTGGTGTGGACGCTTGTCTACCAATGGGACATCCAAAACTATTCTCAAATTTCAATTCTGAGAAGTTGGTCAAAGTTAAAACTCGATCGTGCGTTTTCGCTAGACTTCGGCTTAAAGGGGAAGAAAATAGCTTGAAACGTCACGAAAGTTGGTGTGGACGCTTGTCTACCAATGGGACATCCAAAACTATTCTCAAATTTCAATTCCGACAAGTCGGTCAAAGTTGAAACTCCATCGTGCGTTTTTGCTAGACTTGGGCTTAAAGGGTGTGAAAATAGCTCGAAACGTCACGAAAGTTGGCGTGGACACTCGTCTACCAATGTGACATCCTAATCCATTCTCAAATTTAAATTCCGAGAAGTTGGTCAAAGTTCAAAATCGACCGTGCATTTTCGCTAGACTTAGGCTTAAAGGGTGAAAAATAGCTCGGAACGTCACGAAAGTTGGCGTGCGCATTTGTTTACCAATGGGACATCCAACTCTAAGCTCAATTTTCAATTCTGAGAAGTTGGTCAAATTCAAAACTCGACCGTGCATTTTCGCTAGACTTTGGCTTAAAGGGTGAGAAAATAGCTCGGAATGTCACGAAAGTTGGCGTGCGCATTTGTCTCCAACGAGACATCCAAATCTATGCTCAATTTTCAATTCCGACAAGTTGGTCAAATTGGAAACTCGACTGTGCGTTTTCGCTAGACTTGGGATTAAAGGGGGAGAAAATAGCTCGGAACGTCACGAAAGTTGGTGTTGACGCTTGTCTACCAATGTGACATTCAAATCCATTCTCAAATTTAAATTCCGATAAGTTGGTCAAAGTTGAAAATCGACCGTTCATTTTCGCTAGACTTAGGCTTAAAGGGTGAGAAAATAGCTCGGAACGTCACGAAAGTTGGCCTGCGATTTTGCCTACCAACGGGACATCCAAATCTATGCTCAATTTTCAATTCTGAGAAGTTGGTCAAATTCGAAACTCGACCGTGCATTTTCGCTAGACGTTGGCTTGAAGGGTGAGAAAATAGCTCCGAATGTCACGAAACTTGGCGTGCGCATTTGTCTACCAACAGGACATCCAAATCTATGCTCAATTTTTAATTCCGAGATGTTGGTCAAATTCGAAACTCGACCATGCGTTTTCACTAGACCTAGGCTTAAAGGGTGAGAAAATAGCTCGGAACGTCACGAAAGTTGGCATGCGCATTTGTCTACCAACGGGACATCCAAATCTATGCTCAATTTTAAATTCCGAGAAGTTGGTCAAATTCGAAACTCGATCGTGCCTTTTCGCTAGACTTGGGCTTAAAGGGTGTGAAAATAGCTCAGAACGTTACGAAAGTTGGCGTGGACGCTCGTCTACAAATGTGACATCCAAATATATTCGCAAATTTCAATTCCGAGGAGTTGGTCAAAGTTTAAAATCGACCGTGCATTTTCGCTAGACTTCGGTTTAAAGCGTGAGAAAATAGCTCGGAAGGTCACGAAAGTTGGCGTGCGCATTTATCTACCAACGGGACATCCAAATCTACGCTCAATTTTTAATTCCGAGAAGTTGGTCAAATTCGAAACTCGACCGTGCGTTTTCGCTAGACTTAGGCTTAAAGGGTGAGAAAATAGCTCGGAACGTCACGAAAGTTGGCGTGCGCACTTGTCTACCAACGGGACATCCAAATCTATGCTCAATTTTCCATTCCGGGAATTTGGTGAAATTAGTTCGTAAAATCACGAAAGTTGAAGTGCGCACATGTCTACAAATGTGACATCCAAATCTATTCTCAAATTTAAATTGTGAGAGGTTGGTCAAAGTTGAAAATCGACCGTGTGTTTTCCCTAGACTTGGGCTTAAAGGGTGTGAAATTAGTTCGGAACGTCATGAAAGTTGGCGTGCGCACTTGTCTACCAACGGGACATCCAAATCTATGCTCAATTTTCCATTCCGGGAATTTGGTGAAAGTCGAAACTCGATCGTGCATTTTCCCTAGATTTGGGCTTAAAGGGTGTGAAATTAGCTCGCAACGTCATGATAGTTGGCGTGGACGCCCGTCTACCAATGTAACATCCAAATCTAATCGCAAATTTAAATTCCGAGAAGTTGGTCAAAGTTGAAAATCGACCGTGCATTTTCGCTACACTTAGGCTTAAAGGGTGAGAAAATAGCTTGGAACGTCACGAAAGTTGGCGTGCGCATTTGTCTACCAACGGGACATCCAAATCTATGCTCAATTTTCAATTCCGAGAAGTTGGTCAAATTTGAAACTCGACCGTGCGTTTTCGCTAGACTTGGGCTTAAAGGAGGAGAAAATAGCTCGGAATGTCAGAAAAGTTAGTGTGGATGCTTGTCTACCAATGGGACATCCAAAACTATTCTCAAATTTCAATTCCGAGAAGTTGGTAAAAGTTGAAACTCGATCGTGTGTTTTCGCTAGACTTGGGCTTAAAGGGGGAGAAAATAGCTCGGAACGTCACAAAAGTTGGTGTGGACACTTGTCTACCAATGGGATATCCAAATCTATGCTCAATTTTTAATTCCAAGAATTTGGTCAAATTGGAAACTCGACCGTGTGTTTTCGCTCGACTTGGGCTTAAAGGGTGAGAAAATAGCTCGAAATGTCACGAAAGTTGGCGTTCGCATTTGTCTCCCAACGAGACATCCAAATCTATGCTCAATTTTTAATGCCGAGAAGTTGGTCAAATTCGAAACTCGACCATGCGTTTTCGCTAGACATAGGCTTAAAGGGTGAGAAAATAGCTTGGAACTTCACGAAAGTTGACATGCGCATTTGTCTACCAACGGGACATCCAAATCTATGCTCAATTTTCAATTCCGAGAAGTTGGTCAAATTCGAAACTCGACCGTGCGTTTTCGCTAGACTTGGGCTTAAAGGGGGAGAAAATAGCTCGAAATGTTACAAAAGTTGGTGTGGACGCTTGTCGACCAATGGGACATCCAAAACTATTCTCAAATTTCAATTCCGAGAAGTTAGTCAAAGTTGAAACTCGTTCGTGCGTTTTCGCTAGACTTGGGCTTAAAGGGTGTTAAAATAGCTCGAAACGTTACGAAAGTTGGCGTGGACGCTCGTCTACCAATGTGACATCCAAATCCATTCTCAAATTTGAATTTCGAGAAGTTGGTCAAAGTTTAAAATCGACCGTGCATTTTCGCTAGACTTAGGCTTAAAGGGTGAGAAAATAGCTCGGAACGTCACGAAAGTTGGCGTGCGCATTTGTCTACCAACGGGACATCCAAATCTATGCTGAATTTTCAATTCCGAGAAGTTGGTCAAATTGGAAACTCGACCGTGCGTTTTCGCTAGACTTGGGCTTAAACGGGGAGAAAATAGCTCGGAACGTCACGAAAGTTGGTGTGGACGCTTGTCTACCAATGGGACATCTAAAACTATTCTCAAATTTAAATTCCGAGAAGTTGGTCAAAGTTCAAACTCGATCGTGCGTTTTCGCTAGACTTGGGCTTAATGGGGAAGAAAATAGGTCGAAACGTCATGAAAGTTGGTGTGGACGCTTGTCTACCAATGGGACATCCAAAACTATTCTCAAATTTCAATTTCGAGAAGTTGGTCAAAGTTGAAACTCGATCGTGCGTTTTTGCTAGACTTGGGCTTAAAGGGTGTGAAAATCGCTTGGAACGTCACGAAAGTTGGCGTGGACGCTCGTCTACCAATGTGATATCCTTATACATTCTCAAATTTAAATTTCGAGAAGTTGGTCAAAGTTCGAAATCGACCGTGCATTTTCGCTAGACTTAGTCTTAAAGGGTGAAAAAATAGCTCGGAACGTCACGAAAGTTGGCGTGCGCATTTTTTTACCAACGGGACATCCAAATCTATGCTCAATTTTCAATTCTGAGGAGTTGGTCAAATTCGAAACTCGACCGTGCATTTTCTCTAGACTTAGGCTTAAAGGGTGAGAAAATAGCTCGGAACGTCACGAAAGTTGGCGTGCGCATTTGCCTACCAACGGGACATCGAAATCTATGCTCAATTTTCAATTCTGAGAAGTTGGTCAAATTCGAAACTCGACCGTGCATTTTCGCTAGACTTTGGCTTAAAGGGTGAGAAAATAGCTCGGAATGTCACGAAACTTGGCGTGCGCATTTGTCTACTAACGGGACATCCAAATCTATGCTCAATTTTCAATTCCGAGAAGTTGGTCAAATTGGAAACTCGACCGTGCGTTTTCTCTAGACTTGGGCTTAAAGGGGGAGAAAATAGCTCGGAACGTCACGAAAGTTGGTGTTGACGCTTGTCTACCAATGTGACATCCAAATCCATTCTAGAATTTAAATTCCGAGAAGTTGGTCGAAGCTGAAAATCGACCGTGCATTTTCGCTAGACTTAGGCTTAAAGGGTGCGAAAATAGCTCGGAACGTCACGAACGTTGGCGTGCGCATTTGCCTACCAACGGGACATCCAAATCTATGCTCAATTTTCAATTCTGAGAAGTTGGTCAAATTCGAAACTCGACCGTGCATTTTCGCTAGACTTTGGCTTAAAGGGTGAGAAAATAGCTCGGAATGTCACGAAAGTTGGCGTGCACATTTGTCTCCCAACGAGACATCCAAATCTATGCTCAATTTTCAATTCCGAGAAGTTGGTCAAATTCGAAACTCGACCGTGCATTTTCGCTAGACTTTGGCTTAAAGGGTGAGAAAATAGCTCGGAATGTCACGAAAGTTGGTGTGCGCATTTTTCTACTAATGGGACATCCAAATCTATGCTCAATTTTCAATTCCGAGAAGTTGGTCAAATTGGAAACTCGACCGTGCGTTTTCACTAGACTTGGGCTTAATGGGGGAGAAAATAGCTCGGAACGTCACGAAAGTTGGTGTTGACGCTTGTCTACCAATGTGACATCCAAATCCATTCTCAAATTTAAATTCCGAGAAGTTGGTCAAAGTTGAAAATTGACCGTGCGTTTTCGCTCGACTTAGGCTTAAAGGGTTCGAAAATAGCTCGGAATGTCACGAAAGTTGGCGTGCGCATTTGTCTACCAACGGGACATCCAAATTTAGGCTGAATTTTCAATTCCGAGAAGTTGGTCAAAGTTCAAACCCGATCGTGCGTTTTCGCTAGACTTGGGCTTAAAGGGGAAAAAAATAGCTCGAAACGTCACGAAAGTTGGTGTGGACGCTTGTCTACCAATGGGACATCCAATACTATTTTCAAATTTCAATTCCGAGAAGTTGGTCAAATTGGAAACTCGACCGTGCGTTTTCGCTAGACTTGGGCTTAAAGGGGGAGAAAATAGCTCGGAATGTCACGAAAGTTGGTGTTGACGCTTGTCTACCAATGTGATAGCCAAATCCATCCTCAAATTTAAATTCCGACAAGTTGGTCAAATTCGAAACTCGACAGTGCGTTTTCGCTAGACTTAGGCTTAAAGGGTGAGAAAATAGCTCGGAACGTCGCGAAAGTTGGCCTGCGCATTTGTCTACCAACGGGACATCCAGATCTATGCTGAATTTTCAATTCCAAGAAGTTGGTCAAATTGGAAACTCGACCGTGCGTTTTCGCTAGACTTGGGCTTAAAGGGGGAGAAAATAGCTCGGAACGTCGCGAAAGTTGGCCTGCGCATTTGTCTACCAACGGTACATCCAAATCTATGCTGAATTTTCAATTCCAAGAAGTTGGTCAATTTGGAAACTCGACCGTGCGTTTTCGCTAGACTTGGGCTTAAAGGGGGAGAAAATAGCTCGGAACGTCACGAAAGTTGCTGTGGACGCTTGTCTACCAATGGGACATCTAAAACTATTCTCAAATTTCAATTCCGAGAAGTTTGTCCTAAGTTGATACTCGATCGTGCGTTTTCGCTAGACTTGGGCTTAAAGGGTGTGAAATTAGCTCGGAATCTAACAAAAGTTGTTGTGCCCAAATTTCTACAAATGGGACATCCAAAACAATGCTCAATCTTCAATTACGAGAAGTTGGGGAAAGTTGAAACTCGACCGTACGTTTTCGGTAGAGGAGAAAATAGCTTGGAACGTCACGAAAATTGGTGTGGATGCTTGTCTACCAATGGGACATCCAAAACTATTCTCAAATTTCAATTCCAAGAAATTGGTCAATGTCGAAACGCCACCATGCGTTTTCTCTAGACTTGGGATTAAAGTGTCTGAAATTAGTTCGTAAAATCACGAAAGTTGAAGTGCGCACATGTCTACAAATGTGACATCCAAATCTATTCTCAAATTTAAATTGTGAGAGGTTGGTCAAAGTTGAAAATCGACCGTGCGTTTTACCTAGACTTGGGCTTAAAGGGTGTGAAATTAGTTCGGAACGTCATGAAAGTTGGCGTGCGCACTTGTCTACCAACGGGACATCCAAATCTATGCTCAATTTTCCATTCCGGGAATTTGGTGAAAGTCGAAACTCCATCGTGCATTTTCCCTAGATTTGGGCTTAAAGGGTGTGAAATTAGCTCGCAACGTCACGATAGTTGGCGTGGACGCTCGTCTACCAATGTAACATCCAAATCTATTCGCAAATTTCAATTCCGAGAAGTTGGTCAAAGTTGAAAATCGACCGTGCATTTTCGCTACACTTAGGCTTAAAGGGTGAGAAAATAGCTTGGAACGTCACGAAAGTTGGCGTGCGCATTTGTCTACCAACGGGACATCCAAATCTATGCTCAATTTTAAATTCCGAGAAGTTGGTCAAATTTGAAACTCGACCGTGCGTTTTCGCTAGACTTGGGCTTAAAGGAGGATAAAATAGCTCGGAACGTCACAAAAGTTAGTGTGGACGCTTGTCTACCAATGGGACATCCAAAACTATTCTCAAATTACAATTCCGAGAAGTTGGTAAAACTTGAAACTCGATCGTGCGTTTTCGCTAGACTTGGGCTTAAAGGGGGAGAAAATAGCTCGGAACGTCATGAAAGTTGGTGTGGACGATTGTCTACCAATGGGATATCCAAATCTATGCTCAATTTTCAATTCCGAGAAGTTGGTCAAATTGGAAACTCGACCGTGCGTTTTCGCTCGACTTGGGCTTAAAGGGGGAGAAAATAGCTCGGAACGTCACGAACGTTGGTGTGGACGCTTGTCTACCAATGGGAAATCCAAAACTATTCTTAAATTTCAATTCCGAGAAGTTGGTCAAAGTTGAAAATCGACCGTGCATTTTCGCTAGACTTGGGCTGAAAGGGTGAGAAAATAGCTCGGAATGTCACGAAAGTTGGTGTGCGCATTTGTCTACCAACGGGACATCCAAATCTATGCTCAATTTTCAATTACGAGAAGTTGGTCAAATTCGAAACTCGACCGTGCGTTTTCGCTAGACTTGGGCTTAAAGGGGGAGAAAATAGCTCGAAACGTCACAAAAGTTGGTGTGGACGCTTGTCGACCAATCGGACATCCAAAACTATCCTCAAATTTCAATTCCAAGAAGTTAGTCAAAGTTGAAACTCGTTCGTGCGTTTTCGCTAGACTTGGACTTAAAGGGTTTTAAAATAGCTCGAAACGTTACGAAAGTTGGCGTGGACGCTCGTCTACCAATGTGACATACAAATCCATTCTCAAATTTGAATTCCGAGAAGTTGGTCAAAGTTTAAAATCAAAACTTGACCGTGCGTTTTCGCTCGACTTAGGCTTAAAGAGTGAGAAAATAGCTCGGAACGTCACGAAAGTTGGCGTGCGTATTTGTCTACCAACGGGACATCCAAATTTAGGCTGAATTTTAAATTCCGAGAAGTTGGTCAAATTGGAAACTCGACCGTGCGTTTTCGCTAGACATGGGCTTAAAGGGGGAGAAAATAGCTCGGAACGTCACGAAAGTTGGCGTGGACGCTCGTCTACCAATGTGACATCCTAATCCATTCTCACATTTAAATTCTGAGAAGTTGGTCAAAGTTCAAAATCGACCGTGCATTTTCGCTAGACTTGGGCTTAAAGGGTGAAAAAATAGCTCGGAACGTCACGAAAGTTGGCGTGCGCATTTGCCTACCAACGGGACATCCAAATCTATGCTCAATTTTCAATTCTGAGAAGTTGGTCAAATTTGAAACTCGACCGTGCATTTTCGCTAGACTTTGGCTTAAAGGGTGAGAAAATAGCTCGGAATGTCATGAAAGTTGGTGTGGACGCTTGTCGACCAATGGGACATCCAAATCCATTCTCAAATTTGAATTCCAAGAAGTTGGTCAAAGTTTAATATCGACCGTGCATTTTCGCTAGACTTAGGCTTAAAGGGTGAGAAAATAGCTCGGAAGGTCACGAAAGTTGGCGTGCGCATTTGCCTACGAACGGCACATCCAAATCTATGCTCAATTTTCAATTCCGAGAAGTTGGTCAAATTTGAAACTCGACCGTGCATTTTCGCTAGACTTTGGCTTAAAGGGTGAGAAAATAGCTCGGAATGTCATGAAAGTTGGCATGCGCATTTGTCTACCAACGGGACATCCAAATTTATGCTCAATTTTCGATTCCGAGAAGTTGGTCAAATTCGAAACTCGATCGTGCCTTTTCGCTAGACTTGGGCTTAAAGGGTGTGAAAATAGCTCAGAACGTTACGAAAGTTGGCGTGGACGCTCGTCTACCAATGTGGCATCCAAATATATTCGCAAATTTAAATTCCGAGAAGTTGGTCAAAGTTGAAAATCGACCGTGCATTTTCGCTAAACTTAGGTTTAAGGCGCGAGAAAATAGCTCGGAACGTCACGAAAGTTGGTGTGCACGCTTGTCTACCAATGGGACATCCAAAACTATTCTCAAATTTCAATTCCGAGAAGTTGGTAAAAGTTGAAATTCGATCGTGCGTTTTCGCTAGACTTGGGCTTAAAGGGGGAGAAAATAGCTCGGAACGTCACGAAAGTTGGCGTGGACGCTTGTCTACCAATGGGATATCCAAATCTATGCTCAATTTTCAATTCCGAGAAGTTGGTCAAATTGGAAACTCGACCGTGCATTTTCGCTCGACTTGGGCTAAAAGGGGGAGAAAATAGCTCGGAACGTCAGGAAATTTGGTGTGGACGCCTGTCTACCAATGGGACATCCAAAACTATTCTCAAATTTCAATTCCGAGAAGTTGGTCAAAGTTGAAAATCGACCGTGCATTTTCGCTAGACTTGGGCTGAAAGGGTGAGAAAATAGCTCGGAATGTCATGAAACTTGGCGTGCGCATTTGTCTACCAACAGGACATCCAAATCTATGCTCAATTTTTAATTCCGAGAAGTTGGTCAAATTGTAAACTCGACCATGCGTTTTCGCTAGACATAGGCTTAAATGGTGAGAAAATAGCTCGGAACTTCACGAAAGCTGACATGCGCATTTGTCTACCAACGGGACATCCAAATCTATGCTCAATTTTCAATTACGAGAAGTTGGTCAAATTCAAAACTCGACCGTGCGTTTTCGCTAGACTTGGGCTTAAAGGGGGAGAAAATAGCTCGGAACGTCACAAAAGTTGGTGTGGACGCTTGTCGACCAATGGGACATCCAAAACTATCCTCAAATTTGAATTCCGAGAAGTTAGTCAAAGTTGAAACTCGTTCGTGCGTTTTCGCTAGACTTGGGCTTAAAGGGTGTTAAAATAGCTCGAAACGTTACGAAAGTTGGCGTAGACGCTCGTCTACCAATGTGACATCCAAATCCATTCTCAAATTTGAATTCCGAGAAGTTGGTCAAAGTTTAAAATCGACCGTGCATTTTCGCTAGACTTAGGCTTAAAGGGTGAGAAAATAGCTCGGAACGTCACGAAAGTTGGCGTGTGCATTTGTCTACCAACGGGACATCCAAATCTATGCTCAATTTTCAATTCCGAGAAGTTGGTCAAATTGGAAACTCGACCGTGCATTTTTGCTCGACTTGAGCTTAAAGGGTGTGAAATTAGCTCGTAATGTGACAAAAGTTGGCGTGCGCATTTGTCTACCAACGGGACATCCAAATCTATGCTCACTTTTTAATTCCGAGAAGTTGGTCAAATTCGAAACTTGACCGTGCATTTTCGCTCGACTTAGGCTTAAAGGGTGAGAAAATAGCTCGGAACGTCACGAAAGTTGGCGTGCGCATTTGTCTACCAACGGGACATCCAAATTTAGGCTGAATTTTCAATTCCGAGAAGTTGGTCAAATTGGAAACTCGACCGTGCGTTTTCACTAGACTTGGGCTTAAAGGGGGAGAAAATAGCTCGGCACGTCACGGAAGTTGGTGTGGACGCTTGTCTACCAATGGGACATCCAAAACTATTCTAAAATTTCAATTCTGAGAAGTCGGTCAAAGTTGAAACTCGATCGTGCGTTTTTGCTAGACTTGGGCTTAAAGGGTGTGAAAATAGCTCGGAACGTCACGAAAGTTGGCGTGGACGCTCGTCTACCAATGTGACATCCTAATCCATTCTCAAATTTAAATTCCGAGAAGTTGGTCAAATTTCAAAATCGACCGTGCCTTTTCGCTAGACTTAGGCTTAAAGGGTGAAAAAATAGCTCGGAACGTCATGAAAGTTGGCGTGCGCATTTGTTTACCAACGGGACATCCAAATCTATGCTCAATTTTCAATTCTGAGAAGTTGGTCAAATTCGAAACTCGACCGTGCATTTTCGCTAGACTTTGGCTTAAAGGTTGAGAAAATAGCTCGGAATGTCACGAAAGTTGGCGTGCGCATTTGTCTCCCAACGAGACATCCAAATCTATGCTCAATTTACAATTCCGAGAAGTTGGTCAAATTGGAAACTCGACCGTGCGTTTTCGCTAGACTTGGGCTTAAAGGGGGAGAAAATAGTTCGGAACGTCACGAAAGTTGGTGTTGACGCTTGTCTACCAATGTGACATCCAAATCCATTCTCAAATTTAAATTCCGAGAAGTTGGTCAAAGTTGAAAATCGACCGTGCATTTTCGCTAGACTTAGGCCTAAAGGGTGAGAAAATAGCTCGGAATGTCATGAAAGTTGGCGTGCGCATTTGCCTACCAACGGGACATCCAAATCTATGCTCAATTTTCAATTCTGAGAAGTTGGTCAAATTCGAAACTCGACTGTGCATTTTCGCTAGACTTTGGCTTAAAGGGTGAGAAAATAGCTCGGAATGTCACGAAACTTGGCGTACGCATTTGTCTACCAACGGGACATCCAAATCTATGCTCAATTTTTAATTCCAAGATGTTGGTCAAATTCGAAACTCGACCGTGCGTTTTCACTAGACCTAGGCTTAAAGGGTGAGAAAATAGCTCAGAACGTCACGAAAGTTGGCATGCGCATTTGTCTACCAACGGGACATCCAAATCTATGCTCAATTTTCAATTCCGAGAAGTTGGGCAAATTCGAAACTCGATCGTGCCTTTTCGCTAGACTTGGGCTTAAAGGGTGTGAAAATAAATCATAACGTTACGAAAGTTGGCGTGGACGCTCGTCTACCAATGTGACATCCAAATATATTCGCAAATTTAAATTCTGAGAAGTTGGTCAAAGTTGAAAATCGACCGTGCATTTTCGCTAGACTTAGGTTTAAGGCATGAGAAAATAGCTCGGAACATCACGAAACTTGGTGTGCACGCTTGTCTACCAATGGGACATCCAAAACTATTCTCAAATTTCAATTCCGAGAAGTTAGTCAAAGTTGAAACTCGATCGTGCATTTTCGCTAGACTTGGGCTTACAGGGTGTGAAAATAGCTCGGAACGTTACGAAAGTTGGCATGGACGCTCGTCTACCAATGTGACATCCAAATCTATTCACAAATCTAAATTTCGAGAAGTTGGTCAAAGTTGAAAATCGACGGTGCATTTTCGCGAGACTTAGGTTTAAAGCGTGAGAAAATAGCTCGGAACGTCACGAAAGTTGGCGTGCGCATTTATCTACCAACGGGACATCCAAATCTACGCCCAATTTTTAATTCCGAGAAGTTGGTCAAATTCGAAACTCGACCGTGCGGTTTCGCTAGACTTAGACTTAAAGGGTGAGAAAATAGCTCGGAACGTCACGAAAGTTGGCGTGCGCATTTGTCTACCAACGGGACATCCAAATCTATGCTCACTTTTTAATTCCGAGAAGTTGGTCAAATTCGAAATTTGACCGTGCGTTTTCGCTCGACTTAGGCTTAAAGGGTGAGAAAATAGCTCGGAACGTCATGAAAGTTGTCGTGCGCAATTGTCTACCAACGGGACATCTAAATTTAGGCTGAATTTTCAATTCCGAGAAGTTGGTCAAATTGGAAACTCGACCGTGCGTTTTCGCTAGACTTGGGCTTAAAGGGGGAGAAAATAGCTCGGAACGTCACGAAAGTTGGTGTGGACGCTTGTCTACCAATGGGACAAACAAAACTATTCTCAAATTTCAATTCCGAGAAGTTGGTGAAAGTTTAAAATCGACCGTGCATTTTCGCTAGACTTAGGCTTAAAGGGTGAGAAAATAGCTCGGAAGGTCACGAAAGTTGGCGTGCCCATTTGTCTACCAACGGGACATCCAAATCTATGCTCAATTTTCAATTCCGAGAAGTTGGTCAAATTGGAAACTCGACCGTGCATTTTTGCTCGACTTGAGCTTAAAGGGTGTGAAATTAGCTCGTAATGTGACAAAAGTTGGCGTGCGCATTTGTCTACCAACGGGACATCCAAATCTATGCTCACTTTTCAATTCCGAGAAGTTGGTCAAATTGGAAACTCGACCGTGCGTTTTCGCTAGACTTGGTCTTAAAGGGTGAGAAAATAGCTCCGAACGTCACGAAAGTTGGCGTGCACATTTGTCTACCAACGGGACATCCAAATTTAGGCTGAATTTTCAATTCCGAGAAGTTGGTCAAATTGGAAACTCGACCGTGCGTTTTCGCTAGACTTGGGCTTAAAGGGGGAGAAAATAGCTCGGAACATCACGAAACTTGGTGTGGACGCTTGTCTAGCAGTGGGACATCCAAAACTATTCTCAAATTTCAATTCCGAGAAGTTGGTCAAAGTTGAAACTCGATCGTGCGTGTTTGCTAGACTTGGGCTTAAAGGGTGTGAAAATACCTCGGAACGTCACGAAAGTTGGCGTGGACGCTCGTCTACCAATGTGACATCCTAATCCATTCTCAAATTTAAATTCCGAGAAGTTGGTCAAAGTTCAAAATCGACCGTGCATTTTCGCTAGACTTAGGCTTAAAGGGTGAAAAAATAGCTCGGAACGTCACGAAAGTTGGCGTGCGCATTTGTTTACCAACGGGACATCCAAATCTATGCTCAATTTTCAATTCTGAGAAGTTGGTCAAATTCGAAACTCAACCGTGCCTTTTCGCTAGACTTTGGCTTAAAGGGTGAGAAAATAGCTCGGAATGTCACGAAAGTTGGCGTGCGAATTTGTCTCCCAACGAGACATCCAAATCTATGCTCCATTTTCAATTCCGAGAAGTTGGTCAAATTCGAAACTCGACCGTGCATTTTCGCTAGACTTTGGCTTAAAGGGTGAGAAAATAGCTCGGAATGTCACAAAAGTTGGTGTGCGCATTTGTCTACTAACGGGACATCCAAATCTATGCTCAATTTTCAATTCCGAGAAGTTGGTCAAATTGGAAACTCGACCGTGCGTTTTCGCTCGACTTGAGCTTAAAGGGTGTGAAATTAGCTCGTAATGTGACGAAAGTTGGCGTGCACATTTGTCTACCAACGGGACATCCAAATCTATGCCGAATTTTCAATTATGAGAAGTTGGTCAAATTGGAAACTCGACCGTGCGTTTTCGCTAGACATGGGCATAAAGGGGGAGAAAATAGCTCGAAACGTCACGAAAGTTGGCGTGCGCATTTGTCTACCAACGGGACATCCAAATCTATGCTGAATTTTCAATTCCAAGAAGTTGGTCAAATTGGAAACTCGACCGTGCATTTTCGCTAGACTCGGGCTTAAAGGGGGAGAAAATAGCTCGGAACGTCACGAAAGTTGGCGTGCGCATTTGTCTACCAACGGGACATCCAAATCTATGCTCAATTTTCAATTCCGAGAAGTTGGTCAAATTTGAAACTCGACCTTGCGTTTTCGCTAGACTTGGGCTTAAAGGGGGAGAAAATAGCTCGGAACATCGCGAAAGTTGGTGTCGACGCTTGTCTACCAATGGGATATCCAAATCTATGCTGAATTTTCAATTCCGAGAAGTTGGTCAGATTGGAAACTCGACCGTGCGTTTTTCGCTCGACTTGGGCTTAAAGGGGGAGAAAATAGCTCAGAACGTCATGAAAGTTGGTGTGGACGCTTGTCTACCAATGGGACATCCAAAAGTATTCTTAAATTTCAATTCCGAGAAGTTGGTCAAAGTTGAAAATCGACCGTGCATTTTCGCTAGACTTGGGCTGAAAGGGTGAGAGAATAGCTCGAAATGTCACGAAAGTTGGTGTGCGCATTTGTCTACCAACGGGACATCCAAATCTATGCTCAATTTTTAATTCCGAGAAGTTGGTCAAATTCGAAACTCGACCATGCGTTTTCGGTAGACATAGGCTTAAAGGGTGAGAAAATAGCTCGGAACTTCACGAAAGTTGACATGCGCATTCGTCTACCAACCGGACATCCAAATGCTCAATTTTCAATTCTGAGAAGTTGGTCAAATTCGAAACTCGACCGTGCGTTTTCGCTAGACTTGGGCTTAAAGGGTGAGAAAATAGCTCGGAACGTCACGAAAGCTGGTGTGGACACTTGTCTACCAATGGGACATCCAAAACTATTCTCAAATTTCAATTCCGAGAAGTTGGTCAAAGTTCAAACCCGATCGTGCGTTTTCGCTAGACTTGGGCTTAAAGGGGAAGAAAATAGCTCGAAACGTCACGAAAGTTCGTGTGGACGCTTGTCTACCAATGGGACATCCAAAACTATTTTCAAATTTCAATTCCGAGAAGTCGGTCAAAGTTGAAACTCGATCGTGCGTTTTTGCTAGACTTGGGCTTAAAGGGTGTTAAAATAGCTCGAAACGTCACGAAAGATGGCGTGGACGCTCGTCTACCAATGTGACATCCTAATCCATTCTCAAATTTAAATTCCGAGAAGTTGGTCAAAGTTCAAAATCGACCGTGCATTTTCGCTAGACTTAGGCTTAAAGAGTGAAAAAATAGCTCGGAATGTCATGAAAGTTGGCGTGCGCATTTGTTTACCAACGGGACATCCAAATCTATGCTCAATTTTCAATTCTGAGAAGTTGGTCAAATTCGAAACTCGACCGTGCATTTTCGCGAGACTTTGGCTTAAAGGGTGAGAAAATAGCTCGGAATGTCACGAAAGTTGGCGTGCGCATTTGTCTACTAACGGGACATCCAAATCTATGCTCAATTTTCAATTCCGAGAAGTTGGTCAAATTCGAAACTTGACCGTGCGTTTTCGCTAGACTTGGGCTTAAAGGGGGAGAAAATAGCTCAGAACGTCACTAAAGTTGGTGTTGACGCTTGTCTACCAATGTGACATCCAAATCCATTCTCAAATTTCAATTCCGAGAAGTTGGTCAAAGTTGAAAATCGATCGTGCAGTTTCGCTAGACTTAGGCTTAAAGGGTGAGAAAGTAGCTCGGAACGTCACGAAAGTTGGCGTGCGCATTTGTCTACCAACGGGACATCCAAATCTATGCTCAATTTTCAATTCCGAGAAGTTGGTCAAATTGGAAACTCGACCGTGCATTTTTGCTCGACTTGAGCTTAAAGGGTGTGAAATTAGCTCGTAATGTGACGAAAGTTGGCATGCGCATTTTTCTACCAACGGGACATCCAAATCTATGCTCACTTTTTAATTCCGAGAAGTTGGTCAAATTCGAAACTTGACCATGCGTTTTCGCTCGACTTAGGCTTAAAGGGTGAGAAAATAGCTCGGAACGTCACGAAAGTTGGCGTGCGCATTTGTCTACCAACGGGACATCCAAATTTAGGCTGAATTTTCAATTCCGAGAAGTTGGTCAAATTGGAACTCGACCGAGCGTTTTCGCTAGACTTGGGCTTAAAGGGGGAGAAAATAGCTCGGAACGTCACGAAAGTTGGTCTGGACGCTTGTCTACCAATGGGACATCCAAAACTATTCTCAAATTTAAATTCCTAGATGTTGGTCAAAGTTCAAACCCGATCGTGCGTTTTCGCTAGACTTGGGCTTAAAGGGGAAGAAAATAGCTCGAAACGTCACGAAAGTTGGTGTGGACGCTTGTCTACCAATGGGACATCCAAAACTATTTTCAAATTTCAATTCCGAGAAGTCGGTCAAAGTTGAAACTCGATCGTGCGTTTTTGCTAGACTTGGGCTTAAAGGGTGTGAAAATAGCTCGGAACGTCACGAAAGATGGCGTGGACGCTCGTCTACCAATGTGACATCCTAATCCATTCTCAAATTTAAATTCCGAGAAGTTGGTCAAAGTTCAAAATCGACCATGCATTTTCGCTAGACTTAGGCTTAAAGGGTGAAAAAATAGCTCGGAACATCACGAAAGTTGGCGTGCGCATTTGTTTACCAACGGGACATCCAAATCTATGCTCAATTTTCAATTCTAAGAAGTTGGTCAAATTCGAAACTCGACCGTGCATTTTCGCTAGACTTTGGCTTAAAGGGTGAGAAAATAGCTCGGAATGTCACGAAAGTTGGTGTGCGCATTTGTCTACTAACGGGACATCCAAATCTATGCTCAATTTTCAATTCCGAGAAGTTGGTCAAATTGGAAACTCGACCGTGCGTTTTCGCTAGACTTGGGCTTAAAGGGGGAGAAAATAGCTCGGAATGTCACGAAAGTTGGTGTTGACGCTTGTCTACCAATGTGACATCCAAATCCATTCTCAAATTTAAATTCAGAGAAGTTGGTCAAATTCGAAACTCGACCGTCGCGTTTTCGCTAGACTTAGGCTTAAAGGGTGAGAAAATAGCTCGGAACGTCACGAAAGTTGGCGTGCGCATTTGTCTACCAACGGGACATCCAAATCTATGCTGAATTTTCAATTCCGGGAAGTTGGTCGAATTGGAAACTCTACGGTGCGCTTTCGCTCGACTTGAGCTTAAAGGGTGTGAAATTAGCTCGTAATGTGACGAAAGTTGGCGTGCACATTTGTCTACCAACGGGACATCCAAATCTATGCTGAATTTTCAATTTTGAGAAGTTGGTCAAATTGGAAACTCAACCGTGCGTTTTCGCTAGACTTGGGCTTAAAGGGGGAGAAAATAGCTCGGAACGTCACGAAAGTTGGTGTGGACGCTTGTCTACCAATGGGACATCCAAAACTATTCTCAAATTTCAATTCCGAGAAGTTGGTCAAAGTTCAAACTCGATCGTGCGTTTTCGCTAGACTTGGGCTTAAAGGGGAAAAAAATAGCTCGAAACGTCACGAATGTTGGTGTGGACGCTTGTCTACCAGTGGGACATCCAAAACTATTCTCAAATTTCAATTCCGAGAAGTCGGTCAAAGTTGAAACTCGATCGTGCGTTTTTGCTAGACTTGGGCTTAAAGGGTGGGAAAATAGCTCGGAACGTCACGAAAGTTGGTGTGGACGCTCGTCTACCAATGTGACATCCTAATCCATTCTCAAATTTGAATTCTGAGAAGTTGGTCAAAGTTCAAAATCGACCGTGCATTTTCGCTAGACTTAGGCTTAAAGGGTGAGAAAATAGCTCGGAACGTCACGAAAGTTGGCGTGCGCATTTGCCTACCAACGGGACATCCAAATCTATGCTCAATTTTCAATTCTGAGAAGTTGGTCAAATTCGAAACTCGACAGTGCATTTTCGCTAGACTTTGGCTTAAAGGGTGAGAAAATAGCTCGGAATGTCACGAAACTTGGCGTGCGCATTTGTCTACCAACAGGACATCCAAATCTATGCTCAATTTCTAATTCCGAGATGTTGGTCAAATTCGAAACTCGACCGTGCGTTTTCGCTAGACCTAGGCTTAAAGGGTGAGAAAATAGGTCGGAACGTCACGAAAGTTTGCATGCGCATTTGTCTACCAACGGGACATCCAAATCTATGCTCAATTTTCAATTCCGAGAAGTTGGTCAAATTCGAAACTCGATCGTGCCTTTTCGCTAGACTTGGGCTTAAAGGGTGTGAAAATAGCTCAGAACGTTACGAATGTGACATCCAAATATATTCGCAAATTTAAATTTCGAGAAGTTGGTCAAAGTTGAAAATCGACCGTGCATTTTCGCTAGACATAGGTTTAAGGCGTGAGAAAATAGCTCGGAACGTCACGAAAGTTGGCGTGCGCATTTGTCTACCAACGGGACATCCAAATCTATGCTGAATTTTCAATTCCGGGAAGTTGGTCGAATTGGAAACTCTACGGTGCGCTTTCGCTCGACTTGAGCTTAAAGGGTGTTAAATTAGCTCGTAATGTGACGAAAGTTGGCGTGCACATTTGTCTACCAACGAGACATCCAAATCTATGCTGAATTTTCAATTCTGAGAAGTTGGTCAAATTGGAAACTCGACCGTGCGTTTTCGCTAGACTTGGGCTTAAAGGGGGAGAAAATAGCTCGGAACGTCACGAAAGTTGGCGTGTGCATTTGTCTACCAACGGGACATCCAAATCTATGCTGAATTTTCAATTCCAAGAAGTTGGTCAAATTGGAAACTCGACCGTGCGTTTTCGCTAGACTTGGGCTTAAAGGGGGAGAAAATAGCTCGGAACGTCACGAAAGTTGCTGTGGACGATTGTCTACCAATGGGAAATCTAAAACTATTCTCAAATTTCAATTCCGAGAAGTTTGTCCTAAGTTGATACTCGATCGTGCGTTTTCGCTAGACTTGGGCTTAAAGGGTGTGAAATTAGCTCGGAATCTAACGAAAGTTGTTGTGCGCGAATTTCTACAAATGGGACATCCAAAACAATGCTCAATCTTCAATTACAAGAAGTTGGTGAAAGTTAAAACTCGACCGTACGTTTTCGTGAGAGGAGAAAATAGCTTGGAACGTCATGAAAATTGGTGTGGATGCTTGTCTACCAATGGGACATCCAAAACTATTCTCAAATTTCAATTCCAAGAAATTGGTCAAAGTCGAAACGCCACCATGCGTTTTCTCTAGACTTGGGATTAAAGTGTCTGAAATTAGTTCGTAAAATCACGAAAGTTGAAGTGCGCACATGTCTACAAATGTGACATCCAAATCTATTCTCAAATTTAAATTGTGAGAGGTTGGTCAAAGTTGAAAATCGACCGTGCGTTTTCCCTAGACTTGGGGTTAAAGGGTGTGAAATTAGTTCGGAACGTCAGGAAAGTTGGCGTGCGCACTTGTCTACCAACGGGACATCCAAATCTATGCTCAATTTTCCATTCCGGGAATTTGGTGAAAGTCGAAACTCGATTGTGCATTTTCCGTAGATTTGGGCTTAAAGGGTGTGAAATTAGCTCGCAACGTCACGATAGTTGGCGTGGACGCCCGTCTACCAATGTAACATCCAAATCTATTCGCAAATTTAAATTCCGAGAAGTTGGTCAAAGTTGAAAATCGACCGTGCCTTTTCGCTACACTTAGGCTTAAAGGGTGAGAAAATAGCTTGGAACGTCACGAAAGTTGGCGTGCGCATTTGTCTACCAACGGGACATTCAAATCTATGCTCAATTTTCAATTCCGAGAAGTTGGTCAAATTTGAAACTCGATCGTCCGTTTTCGCTAGACTTGGGCTAAAAGGAGGAGAAAATAGCTCGGAACGTCACAAAAGTTAGTGTGGACGTTTGTCTACCAATGGGACATCCAAAACTATTCTCAAATTTCAATTCCGAGAAGTTGGTAAAAGTTCAAACTCGATCGTGCGTTTTCGCTAGACTTGGGCTTAAAGGGGGAGAAAATAGCTCGGAACGTCACGAAAGTTGGTGTGGACGCTTGTCTACCAATGGGACATCCAAAACTATTCTTAAATTTCAATTCCGAGAAGTTGGTCAAAGTTGAAAATCGACCGTGCATTTTCGCTAGACTTGGGCTGAAAGGGTGAGAAAATAGCTCGGAATGTCACGAAAGTTGGTGTGCGCATTTGTCTCCCAACGGGACATCCAAATCTATGCTCAATTTTTAATTCCGAGAAGTTGGTCAAATTCGAAACTCGACCATGCGTTTTCGCTAGACATAGGCTTAAAGGGTGAGAAAATAGGTCGGAACTTCACGAAAGTTGACATGCGCATTTGTCTACCAACGGGACATCCAAATGCTCAATTTTCAATTCTGAGAAGTTGGTCAAATTCAAAACTCGACCGTGCGTTTTCGCTAGACTTGGGCTTAAAGGGCGAGAAAATAGCTCGAAACGTCACAAAAGTTGGTGTGGACGCTTGTCGACCAATGGGACATCCAAAACTATCCTCAAATTTCAATTCTGAGAAGTTAGTCAAAGTTGAAACTCGTTCGTGCGTTTTCGCTAGACTTGGGCTTAAAGGGTGTTAAAATAGCTCGTAACGTTACGAAAGTTGGCGTGGACGCTCGTCTACCAATGTGACATCCAAATCCATTCAGAAATTTGAATTTCGAGAAGTTGGTCAAATTTTAAAATCGACCGTGCATTTTCGCTAGACTTAGGCTTAAAGGGTGAGAAAATAGCTCGGAACGTCACGAAAGTTGGCGTGCGCATTTGTCTACCAACGGGACATCCAAAACTATTCTTAAATTTCAATTCCGAGAAGTTGGTCAAAGTTGATAATCGACCGTGCATTTTCGCTAGACTTGGGCTGAAAGGGTGAGAAAATAGCTCGGAATGTCACGAGTAATGCGCATTTGTCTACCAACGAGACATCCAAATCTATGCTCAATTTTCAATTACGAGAAGTTGGTCAAATTCGAAACTCGACCATGCGTTTTCGCTAGAGTTGGGCTTAAAGGGGGAGAAAATAGCTCGAAACGTCACAAAAGTTGGTGTGGACGCTTGTCGACCAATGGGACATCCAAAACTATCCTCAAATTTCAATTCCGAGAGGTTAGTCAAAGTTGAAACTCGTTCGTGCGTTTTCGCTAGACTTGGGGTTAAAGGGTGTTAAAATAGCTCGAAACGTTACGAAAGTTGGCGTGGACGCTCGTCTACCAATGTGACATCCAAATCCATTCTCAAATTTGAATTCCGAGAAGTTGGTCAAAGTTCAAAATTGAAACTTGACCGTGCGTTTTCGCTCGACTTAGGCTTAAAGAGTGAGAAAATAGCTCGGAACGTCACGAAAGTTGGCGTGCGCATTTGTCTACCAACGGGACATCCAAATTTAGGCTGAATTTTAAATTCCGAGAAGTTGGTCAAATTGGAAACTCGACCGTGCGTTTTCGCTAGACTTGGGCTTAAAGGGGGAGAAAATAGCTCGGAACGTCATGAAAGTTGGTGTGGACGCTTGTCCACCAATGGGACATCCAAAACTATTCTCCAATTTCAATTCCGAGAAGTTGGTCAAAGTTCAAACTCGATCGTAGCGTTTTCGCTAGACTTGGGCTTAAAGGGGAAGAAAATAGCTCGAAACGTCACGAAAGTTGGTGTGGACGCTTGTCTACCAGTGGGACATCCAAAACTATTCCAAAATTTCAATTCCGAGAAGTCGGTCAAAGTTGAAACTCGATCGTGCGTTTTTGCTAGACTTGGGCTTAAAGGGTGTGAAAATAGCTCGGAACGTCACGAAAGTTGGCGTGGACGCTCGTCTACCAATGTGACATCCTAATCCATTCTCAAATTTAAATTCTGAGAAGTTGGTCAAAGTTCAAAATCGACCGTGGATTTTCGCTAGACTTAGGCTTAAAGGGTGAAAAAATAGCTCGGAACGTCACGAAAGTTGGCGTGCGCATTTGTTTACCAACGGGACATCCAAATCTATGCTCAATTTTCAATTCTGAGAAGTTGGTCAAATTCGAAACTCGACCGTGCATTTTCGCTAGACTTAGGCTTAAAGGGTGAGAAAATAGCTCGGAACGTCACGAAAGTTGGCGTGCGCATTTGCCTACCAACGGGACATCGAAATCTATGCTCAATTTTCAATTCTGAGAAGTTGGTCAAATTCGAAACTCGACCGTGCATTTTCGCTAGACTTTGGCTTAAAGGCTGTTAAAATAGCTCGGAACGCACGAAAGTTGGTGTGCGCATTTGTCTACCAACAGGACATCCAAATCTATGCTCAATTTTTAATTCCGAGATGTTGGTCAAATTCGAAACTCGACCGTGCGTTTTCGCTAGACTTGGGCTTAAAGGGGGAGAAAATAGCTCGGAACGTCACAAAAGTTGGTGTGGACGCTTGTCGACCAATGGGACATCCAAAACTATCCTCAAATTTCAATTCCGAGAAGTTAGTCAAAGTTGAAACTCGATTGTGCATTTTCCCTAGATTTGGGCTTAAAGGGTGTGAAATTAGCTCGCAACGTCACGATAGTTTGCGTGGACGCCCGTCTACCAATGTAACATCCAAATCTATTCGCAAATTTAAATTCCGAGAAGTTGGTCAAAGTTGAAAATAGACCGTGCATTTTCGCTACACTTAGGTTTAAGGCGTGAGAAAATAGCTCGGAACGTCATGAAAGTTGGTGTGCACGCTTGTCTACCAATGGGACATCCAAAGCTATTCTCAAATTTCAATTCCGAGAAGTTAGTCAAAGTTGAAACTCGATCGTGCATTTTCGCTAGACTTGGGCTAAAAGGGTGTGAAAATAGCTCAGAACGTTACGAAAGTTGGCGTGGACGCTCATCTATCAATGTGACATCCAAATCTATTCGCAAATCTAAATTTCGAGAAGTTGGTCAAAGTTGAAAATCGACGGTGCATTTTCGCTAGACTTCGGTTTAAAGCGTGAGAAAATAGCTCGGAACGTCACGAAAGTTGGCGTGCGCATTCATCTACCAACGAGACATCTAAATCTATGCTCAATTTTCAATTCCGAGAAGTTGGTCAAATTAGAAACTCGACCGTGCATTTTTGCTAGACTTTGGCTTAAAGGGTGAGAAAATAGCTCGGAATGTCACGAAAGTTGGTGTGCGCATTTGTCTACTAACGGGACATCCAAATCTACGCTCAATTTTTAATTCCGAGATGTTGGTCAAATTCGAAACTCGACCGTGCGTTTTCGCTAGACTTAGGCTTAAAGGGTGAGAAAATAGCTCGAAACGTCACGAAAGTTGGCGTGCGCATTTGTCTACCAACGGGACATCCAAATCTATGCTGAATTTTCAATTCCAAGGTTGGTCGAATTGGAAACTCTACGGTGCGCTTACGCTCGACTTGAGCTTACAGGGTGTGAAATTAGCTCGTAATGTGATGAAAGTTGGCATGCACATTTTTCTACCAACGGGACATCCAAATCTATGCTGAATTTTCAATTCTGAGAAGTTGGTCAAATTGGAAACTCGACCGGGCGTTTTCGCTAGACTTGGGCTTAAAGGGGGAGAAAATAGCTCGGAACGTCACGAAAGTTGCTGTGGACGCTTGTCTACCAATGGGACATCTAAAACTATTCTCAAATTTCAATTCCGAGAAGTTTGTCCTAAGTTGATACTCGATCCTGCGTTTTCGCTAGACTTGGGCTTAAAGGGTGTGAAATTAGCTCGGAATCTAACGAAAGTTGTTGTGCGCAAATTTCTACAAATGGGACATCCAAAACAATGCTCAATCTTCAATTACGAGAAGTTGGTGAAAGTTGAAACTCGACCGTACGTTTTCGGTAGAGGAGAAAATAGCTTGGAACGTCACGAAAATTGGTGTGGATGCTTGTCTACCAATGGGACATCCAAAACTATTCTCAAATTTCAATTCTGAGAAGTTGGTCAAAGTTGAAACTCGATCGTGTGTTTTTGCTAGACTTGGGCTTAAAGGGTGTGAAAATAGTTCGGAACGTCATGAAAGTTGGCGTGCGCACTTGTCTACCAACGGGACATCCAAATCTATGCTCAATTTTCCATTCCGGGAATTTGGTGAAAGTCGAAACTCGATCGTGCATTTTCCCTCGATTTGGGCTTAAAGGGTGTGAAATTAGCTCGCAACGTCACGATAGTTGGCGTGGACGCTCGTCTACCAATGTAACATCCAAATCTATTCGCAAATTTAAATTCCGAGAAGTTGGTCAAAGTTGAAAATCGACCGTGCATTTTTGCTACACTTAGGCTTAAAGGGTGAGAAAATAGCTTGGAAAGTCACGAAAGTTGGCGTGCGCATTTGTCTACCAATAGGACATCCAAATCTATGCTCAATTTTCAATTCCGAGAAGTTGGTCAAATTTGAAACTCGACCGTGCGTTTTCGCTAGACTTGGGCTTAAAGGAGGAGAAAATAGCTCGGAACGTCACAAAAGTTAGTTTGGACGCTTTTCTACCAATGGGACATCCAAAACTATTCTCAAATTTCAATTCCGAGAAGTTGGTAAAAGTTGAAACTCGATCGTGCGTTTTCGCTAGACTTGGGCTTAAAGGGGGAGAAAATAGCTCGAAACGTCACGAAAGTTGGTGTGGACTCTTGTCTACCAATGGGATATCCAAATCTATGCTCAATTTTCAATTTCGAGAAGTTGGTCAAATTGGAAACTCGACCGTGCATTTTCGCTAGACTTGGGCTGAAAGGGTGAGAAAATAGCTCGGAATGTAACGAAAGTTGGTGTGCGCATTTGTCTACCAACGGGACACCCAAATCTATGCTCACTTTTTAATTCCGAGAAGTTGGTCAAATTCGACACTTGACCGTGCGTTTTCGCTCGACTTAGGCTTAAAGGGTAAGAAAATAGCTCGGAACGTCACGAAATTTGGCGTGCGCATTTGTCTACCAACGGGACATCCAAATTTAGGCTGAATTTTCAATTTCGAGAAGTTGGTCAAATTGGAAACTCGACCGTAGCGTTTTCGCTGGACTTGGGCTTAAAGGGGGAGAAAATAGCTCGAAACGTCACGAAAGTTGGTGTGGACGCTTGTCTACCAATGGGACATCCAAAACTATTCTCAAATTTCAATTCCGAGAAGTTGGTCAAAGTTGAAACTCGATCGTGCGTTTTTGCTAGACTTGGGCTTAAAAGGTGTGAAAATAGCTCGGAACGTCACGAAAGTTGGCGTGGACGCTCGTCTACCAATGTGACATCCTAATCCATTCTCAAATTTAAATTCCGAGAAGTTGGTCAAAGTTCAAAATCGACCGTGCATTTTCACTAGACTTAGGCTTAAAGGGTGAAAAAATAGCTCGGAACGTCACGAAAGTTGGCGTGCGCATTTGTTTACCAATGGGACATCCAAATCTATGCTCAATTTTCATTTCTGAGAAGTTGGTCAAATTCGAAACTCGACCGTGCATTTTCGCTCGACTTTGGCTTAAAGGGTGAGAAAATAGCTCGGAATGTCACGAAAGTTGGCGTGCGCATTTGTCTCCCAACGAGACATCCAAATCTATGCTCAATTTTCAATTCCGAGACGTTGGTCAAATTCGAAACTCGACCGTAGCATTTTTGCTAGACTTTGGCTTAAAGGGTGAGAAAATAGCTCGGAATGTCACGAAAGTTGGTGTGCGCATTTGTCTACTAACGGGACATCCAAATCTATGCTCAATTTTCAATTCCGAGAAATTGGTCAAATTGGAAACTCGACCGTGCGTTTTCGCTAGACTTGGGCTTAAAGGGGGAGAAAATACCTCGGAACGTCACGAAAGTTGGTGTTGACGCTTGTCTACCAATGTGACATCCAAATCCATTCTCAAATTTAAATTCCGAGAAGTTGGTCAAAGTTGAAAATCGACCGTGCATTTTCGCTAGACTTAGGCTTAAAGGGTGAGAAAATAGCTCGGAACGTCACGAAAGTTGGCGTATGCATTTGCCTACCAATGGGACATCCAAATCTATGCTCAATTTTCAATTCTGAGAAGTTGGTCAAATTTGAAACTCGACCGTGCATTTTCGCTAGACTTTGGCTTAAAGGGTGAGAAAATAGCTCGGAATGTCACGAAAGTTGGCGTGCGCATTTGTCTCCCAACGAGACATCCAAATCTATGCTCAATTTTCAATTCCGAGAAGTTGGTCAAATTCGAAACTCGACCATGCATTTTTGCTAGACTTTGGCTTAAAGGGTGAGAAAATAGCTCGGAATGTCACGAAAGTTGGTGTGCGCATTTGTCTACTAACGGGGACATCCAAATCTATGCTCAATTTTCAATTCCGAGAAGTTGGTCAAATTCGAAACTCGATCGTGCCTTTTTACTAGACTTGGGCTTAAAGGGTGTGAAAATAGCTCAGAACGTTACGAAAGTTGGCGTGGACGCTCGTCTACCAATGTGACATCCAAATATATTCGCAAATTTAAATTCCGAGAAGTTGGTCAAAGTTGAAAATCAACCGTGCATTTTCGCTAGACTTAGGTTTAAGGCGTGAAAATATAGCTCAGAACGTCACGAAAGTTGGTGTGCACGCTTGTCTACCAATGGGACATCCAAAACTATTCTCAAATTTCAATTCCGAGAAGTTAGTCAAAGTTGAAACTCGATCGTGCATTTTCGCTAGACTTGGGCTTAAAGGGTGTGAAAATAGCTCGGAACGTTACGAAAGTTGGCGTGGACGCTCGTCTACCAATGTGACATCCAAATCTATTCGCAAATCTAAATTTCAAGAATTTGGTCAAAGTTGAAAATCGACCGTGCATTTTCGCTACACTTAGGCTTAAAGGGTGAGAAAATAGCTTGGAACGTCATGAAAGTTGGCGTGCGCATTTGTCTACCAACGGGACATCCAAATCTATGCTCAATTTTCAATTCCGAGAAGTTGGTCAAATTGGAAACTCGACCGTCGCGTTTTCGCTCGACTTGGGCTTAAAGGGGGAGAAAATAGCTCGGAATGTCACGAAAGTTGGTGTGGACGCTTGTCTACCAATGGGACATCCAAAACTATTCTTAAATTTCAATTCCGAAAATTTGGTCAAAGTTGAAAATCGACCGTGCATTTTTGCTAGACTTGGGCTGAAAGGGTGAGAAAAAAGCTCGGAATGTCACGAAAGTTGATGTGCGTATTTGTCTACCAACGGGACATCCAAATCTATGCTCAATTTTTAATTCCGAGAAGTTGGTCAAATTCGAAACTCGACCATGCGTTTTCGCGAGACATAGGCTTAAAGGGTGAGAAAATAGCTCGGAACTTCACGAAAGCTGACATGCGCATTTGTCTACCAACGGGACATCCAAATCTATGCTCAATTTTCAATTATGAGAAGTTGGTCAAATTCGAAACTCGACCGTGCGTTTTCGCTAGACTTGGGCTTAAAGGGGGAGAAAATAGCTCGAAACGTCACAAAAGTTGGTGTGGAAGCTTGTCGACCAATGGGACATCCAAAACTATCCTCAAATTTCAATTCCGAGAAGTTAGTCAAAGTTGAAACTCGTTCGTATGCGTTTTCGCTAGACTTGGGCTTAAAGGGTGTTAAAATAGCTCGAAACATACGAAAGTTGGCGTGGACGCTCGTCTACCAATGTGACATCCAAATCCATTCTCAAATTTGAATTCTGAGAAGTTGGTCAAAGTTTAAAATCGACCGTGCATTTTCGCTAGACTTAGGCTTAAAGGGTGAGAAAATAGCTCGGAACGTCACGAAAGTTGGCGTGCGCATTTGTCTACCAACGGGACATCCAAATCTATGCTCAATTTTCAATTCCGAGAAGTTGGTCAAATTGGAAACTCGACCGTAGCATTTTTGCTCGACTTGAGCTTAAAGGGTGTGAAATTAGCTCGTAATGTGATGAAAGTTGGCATGCGCATTTGTCTACCAACGGGACATCCAAATCTATGCTCACTTTTTAATTCCGAGAAGTTGGTCAAATTCGAAACTTGATCGTAGCGTTTTCGCTCGACTTAGGCTTAAAGGGAGAGAAAATAGCTCGGAACGTCACGAAAGTTGGCGTGCGCATTTGTCTACCAACGGGACATCCAAATCTATGCTCAATTTTAAATTTTGAGAAGTTGGTCAAATTCGAAACTCGACCGTGCATTTTCGCTAGACTTTGGCTTAAAGGGTGAGAAAATAGCTCGGAATGTCACGAAAGTTGGCGTGCGCATTTGTCTCCCAACGAGACATCCAAATCTATGCTCAATTTTCAATTCCGAGAAGTTGGTCAAATTCGAAACTCGACCGTGCATTTTCGCTAGACTTTGGCTTAAAGGGTGAGAAAATAGCTCGGAATGTCACGAAAGTTGGTGTGCGCATTTGTCTACTAACGGGACATCCAAATCTATGCTCAATTTTCAATTCCGATAAGTTGGTCAAAGTTGAAAATCGATCGTGCATTTTCGCTAGACTTAGGCTTAAAGGGTGAGAAAATAGCTCGGAACGTCACGAAAGTTGGCGTGCGCATTTGTCTACCAACGGGACATCCAAATCTATGCTCAATTTTCAATTCCGAGAAGTTGGTCAAATTGGAAACTCGACCGTGCATTTTTTCTCGACTTGAGCTTAAAGGGTGTGAAATTAGCTCGTAATGTGACGAAAGTTGGCGTGCTCATTTGTCTACCAACGGGACATCCAAATCTATGCTCACTTTTTAATTCCGAGAAGTTGGTCAAATTCGAAACTTGACCGTGCGTTTTCGCTCGACTTAGGCTTAAAGGGTGAGAAAATAGCTCGGAACGTCACGAAAGTTGGCGTGCGCATTTGTCTACCAATGGGACATCCAAATTTAGGCTGAATTTTCAATTCCGAGAAGTTGGTCAAATTGGAAACTCGACCGAGCCGTTTTCGCTAGACTTGGGCTTAAAGGGGGAGAAAATAGCTCGGAACGTCACGAAAGTTGGTGTGGACGCTTGTCTACCAATGGGACATCCAAAACTATTCTCAAATTTCAATTCGGAGAAGTCGCTCAAAGTTGAAACTCGATCGTGCGTTTTTGCTAGACTTTGGCTTAAAGGGTCTGAAAATAGCTCGGAACGTCACGAAAGTTGGTGTGGACGCTCGTCTACCAATGTGACATCCTAATCCATTCTCAAATTTAAATTCCGAGAACTTGGTCAAAGTTCAAAATCGACCGTGCATTTTCACCAGACTTAGGCTTAAAGGGTGAAAAAATAGCTCGGAACGTCACGAAAGTTGGCGTGCGCATTTGTTTACCAACGTGACATCCAAATCTATGCTCAATTTTCAATTCTGAGAAGTTGGTCAAATTCGAAACTCGACCGTGCATTTTCGCTAGACTTTGGCTTAAAGGGTGAGAAAATAGCTCAGAATGTCACGAAAGTTGGCGTGCGCATTTGTCTCCCAACGAGACATCCAAATCTATGCTCAATTTTCAATTCCGAGAAGTTGGTCAAATTCGAAACTCGACCGTCGCATTTTCGCTAGACTTTTGCTTAAAGGGTGAGAAAATAGCTCGGAATGTCACGAAAGTTGGTGTGCGCATTTGTCTACTAACGGGACATCCAAATCTATGCTCAATTTTCAATTCCGAGAAGTTGGTCAAATTGGAAACTCGACCGTCGCGTTTTCGCTAGACTTGGGCTTAAAGGGGGAGAAAATAGCTCGGAACGTCACGAAAGTTGGTGTTGACGCTTGTCTACCAATGTGACATCCAAATCCATTCTCAAATTTAAATTCCGAGAAGTTGGTCAAAGTTGAAAATCGACCGTGCATTTTCGCTAGACTTAGGCTTAAAGGGTGAGAAAATAGCTCGGAACATCACGAAAGTTGGCATGCGCATTTTTCTACCAACGGGACATCCAAATCTATGCTCAATTTTCAATTCCGAGAAGTTGGTCAAATTCGAAACTCGATCGTGCCTTTTCGCTAGACTTGGGCTTAAAGGGTGTGGAAATAGCTCAGAACGTTACGAAAGTTGGCGTGGACGCTCGTCTACCAATGTGACATCCAAATATATTCGCAAATTTAAATTCCGAGAAGTTGGTCAAAGTTGAAAATCGACCGTGCATTTTCGCTAGACTTAGGTTTAAGGCGTGAGAAAATAGCTCGGAACGTCACGAAAGTTGGCGTGCGCATTTATCTACCAACGGGACATCCAAATCTACGCTCAATTTTTAATTCCGAGAAGTTGGTCAAATTCGAAACTCGACCGTGCGTTTTCGCTAGACTTAGGCTTAAAGGGTGAGAAAATAGCTCGGAACGTCACGAAAGTTGGCGTGCACATTTGTCTACCAACGGGACATCCAAATCTATGCTGAATTTTCAATTCCGGGAATTTGGTCGAATTGGAAACTCTACGGTGCGCTTTCGCACTTGACCGTGTGTTTTCGCTCGACTTAGGCTTAAAGAGTGAGAAAATAGCTCGGAACGTCACGAAAGTTGGCGTGCGCATTTGTCTACCAACGGGACATCCAAATTTAGGCTGAATTTTAAATTCCGAGAAGTTGGTCAAATTGGAAACTCGACCGTGCGTTTTCGCTAGACTTGGGCTTAAAGGGGGAGAAAATAGCTCGGAACGTCACAAAAGTTGGTGTGGACGCTCGTCTACCAATGTGACATCCTAATCCATTCTCAAATTTAAATTCTGAGAAGTTGGTCAAAGTTCAAAATCGACCGTACATTTTCGCTAGACTTAGGCTTAAAGGGTGAGAAAATAACTCGGAACGTCACGAAAGTTGGCGTGCGCATTTGCCTACCAACGGGACATCCAAATCTATGCTCAATTTTCAATTCTGAGAAGTTGGTCAAATTCGAAACTCGACCGTGCATTTTCACTAGACTTTGGCTTAAAGGGTGAGAAAATAGCTCGGAATGTCACGAAACTTGGCGTGCGCATTTGTCTACCAACAGGACATCCAAATCTATGCTGAATTTTCAATTCCGGGAAGTTGGTCGAATTGGAAACTCTACGGTGCGCTTTCGCTCGACTTGAGCTTAAAGGGTGTGAAATTAGCTCGTAATGTGACGAAAGTTGGCGAGCACATTTGTCTACCAACGAGACATCCAAATCTATGCTGAATTTTCAATTCTGAGAAGTTGGTCAAATTGGAAACTCGACCGTGCGTTTTCGCTAGACTTGGGCTTAAAGGGGGAGAAAATAGCTCGGAACGTCACGAAAGTTGGCGTGTGCATTTGTCTACCAACGGGACATCCAAATCTATGCTGAATTTTCAATTCCAAGAAGTTGGTCAAATTGGAAACTCGACCGTGCGTTTTCGCTAGACTTGGGCTTAAAGGGGGAGAAAATAGCTCGGAACGTCACGAAAGTTGCTGTGGACGCTTGTCTACCAATGGGACATCTAAAACTATTCTCAAATTTCAATTCCGAGAAGTTTGTCCTAAGTTGATACTCGATCGTGCGTTTTCGCTAGACTTGGGCTTAAAGGGTGTGAAATTAGCTCGGAATCTAACGAAAGTTGTTGTGCACGAATTTCTACCAATGGGACATCCAAAACAATGCTCAATCTTCAATTACGAGAAGTTGGTGAAAGTTAAAACTCGACCGTACGTTTTCGGTAGAGGACAAAATAGCTTGGAACGTCACGAAAATTGGTGTGGATGCTTGTCTACCAATGGGACATCCAAAACTATTCTCAAATTTCAATTCCAAGAAATTGGTCAAAGTCGAAACGCCACCATGCGTTTTCTCTAGAATTGGGATTAAAGTGTCTGAAATTAGTTCGTAAAATCACGAAAGTTGAAGTGCGCACATGTCTACAAATGTGACATCCAAATCTATTCTCAAATTTAAATTGTGAGAGGTTGGTCAAAGTTGAAAATAGACCGTGCGTTTTCCCTAGACTTGGGCTTAAAGGGTGTGAAATTAGTTCGGAACGTCATGAAAGTTGGCGTGCGCACTTGTCTACCAACGGGACATCCAAATCTATGCTCAATTTTCCATTCCGGGAATTTGGTGAAAGTCGAAACTCGATTGTGCAATTTCCCTAGATTTGGGCTTAAAGGGTGTGAAATTAGCTCGCAACGTCACGATAGTTGGCGTGGACGCCCGTCTACCAATGTAAACATCCAAATCTATTCGCAAATTTAAATTCCGAGAAGTTGGTCAAAGTTGAAAATCGACCGTGCATTTTCGCTACACTTAGGCTTAAAGGGTGAGAAAATAGCTTGGAACGTCACGAAAGTTGGCGTGCGCATTTGCCTACCAACGGGACATCCAAATCTATGCTCAATTTTCAATTCCGAGAAGTTGGTCAAATTTGAAACTCGACCGTAGCGTTTTCGCTAGAATTGGGCTTAAAGGAGGAGAAAATAGCTCGGAATGTCACAAAAGTTAGTGTGGATGCTTGTCTACCAATGGGACATCCAAAACTATTCTAAAATTTCAATTCCGAGAAGTTGGTAAAAGTTGAAACTCGATCGTGCGTTTTCGCTAGAATTGGGCTTAAAGGGGGAGAAAATAGCTCGGAACGTCACAAAAGTTGGTGTGGACGCTTGTCTACCAATGGGATATCCAAATCTATGCTCAATTTTCAATTCCAAGAATTTGGTCAAATTGGAAACTCGACCGTGCGTTTTCGCTCGACTTGGGCTTAAAGGGGGAGAAAATAGTTCGAAACGTCACGAAAGTTGGTGTGGACGCTTGTCTACCAATGGGACATCCAAAACTATTCTTAAATTTCAATTCCGAGAAGTTGGTCAAAGTTGAAAATCGACCGTGCATTTTCGCTAGACTTAGGCATAAAGGGTGAGAAAATAGCTCGGAATGTCACGAAAGTTGGTGTGCGCATTTGTCTACCAACGGGACATCGAAATCTATGCTCAATTTTTAATTCCGAGAAGTTGTCAAATTCGAAACTCGACCATGCGTTTTCGCTAGACATAGGCTGAAAGGGTGAAAAAATAGCTCGGAACTTCACGAAAGTTGACATGCGCATTTGTCTACCAACGGGACATCCAAATGCTCAATTTTCAATTCTGAGAAGTTGGTCAAATTCGAAACTCGACCGTAGCGTTTTCGATAGACTTGGGCTTAAAGGGGGAGAAAATAGCTCGAAACGTCACAAAAGATGGTGTGGACGCTTGTTGACAAATGGGACATCCAAAACTATCCTCAAATTTCAATTCCGAGAAGTTAGTCAAAGCTGAAACTCGTTCGTAGCGTTTTCGCTAGATTTGGGCTTAAAGGGTGTGAAAATAGCTCGGAAACGTCACGAAAGTTCGCGTGGACGCTCGTCTACCAATGTGACATCCTAATCCATTCTCAAATTTAAATTCTGAGAAGTTGGTCAAAGTTCAAAATCGACTGTGCATTTTCGCTAGACTTAGGCATAAAGGGTGAAAAAATAGCTCGGAACGTCACGAAAGTTGGCGTGCGCATTTGTTTACCAACAAGACATCCAACTCTATGCTCAATTTT